>WEKX01018127.1:20993-34028 GCA_013390025.1 Pitta sordida | reverse complement strand
CGAGTCCAAGCTGTGCCCCATCCCCACCTTGTACCCCAGCCCAGAGCACTGAGGGACATCTCCAGCCCTGCCTTGGACACCTCCAGGGACGGGGACTCCAACACCTCCCTGGGCAGCCCCTGCCAATCCCTGACCACGCTTTCCAGGAAGAAATTCTTCCTGATGTCCGACCTGACCCTCCCCTGGCACATCCCGAGGCTGTTCCCTCTCCTCCTGTCCCTTCTCCCCTGGGAGCAGGGCCCAACCTCCTCCCTGGCTCCCCTCTCCTGTCAGGGAATGGAGAGAATTACAGGTGCTCCCTGAGGCCCCTTTTCTCCAGGCTGAGCCCCCCTTTCTCGGGGCTGAGTCCCCCTCACGTCCCTCAGCCGCTCCGGGGCTCCTCCTCCTGCCGCCGGCCCCGTTTGGCGCCAGGTCCCGCCATGGAGCCCGAGCGGCTGCGGCGCCGCCTCAGCTCCGCGTTCCGGCTGCGGGGGCTGCAGCTGCGCCCGTGAGTGGGGACGGGCCGGGGCCGGGATGGCACCGGGACCCTCACGGGGTGGGCTCCGGGCAGCTCCGCACCCCCAGCCCCGGGATGTGCCGGTGCCTTTCGCTCCTCTCTCTCCCGCCCTGCGCCGAGGCCTCCGCAGGCGCCGCTTGTTTCCCCTCATCCATCCCCGAGTTGTCCTTGGCCAGTGCCGTGCTCGGCACCCCGTACTGGAAGGGGATGGGGAGGGGGTTACTGGTATTTCCGACTGTAATGGCGTGTGTTAGTGACAGAGGCACGGGCTGGGAGGTGTCAGGGTCTGTAACCTGGGGCTCCGTCCCTCGTGTTTTCCCTTCCTGCCTCGTGTACTGATAGTTGTGGTTTGTTCCTTCGGGGATGGGGTTATTTGGGGCACTGTCCTGGCACTTGTATTAGTGAGGACTCCAAGTCCAGGGCTCCCGACTCCCACAGCTCCATGACCCAAGACAGGCTGATAACCAAAGCACCGCCTTGGTTGGCCAGCAGATGACATTGATAAGAAAATTGTTGTCTTTGGCTGCAAAACCATAGTCTAAGGATGGGGGGAAGAGCTGTGTTATTTAGAATTAAAAGAATTGTGTTATTTAGAATTAAAATAATTGCAACCTCAGCGATACTGATAAATTGGAGCAGGTCTGGGGGGGCTGTGAGGGGGGTCATGGGCTGGAAGTCGTGGTGTCGACGCGGAGCTGCTGGAGCCCCTCTGCTCTGGAGCCAGGCTGGGAGAGCTGGGAATGTTCCCCTGGGGAAGGGAAGGATCCAGGGAGAGCTCAGAGCCCCTTCCAGAGCCTAAAGGGGCTCCAGGAGAGGGACTGGGGACAAGGGCTGGAGGGACAGGACACAGGGAATGGCTCACTGGCAATTCTCATTGGAGCCCTGGACAGCAAAACCTAATCCCTGCTTTCAGTAGAAGGTTGGACCAGATGGTCTCCAGAGGTGCCTTCCAGCATGGATTATATGAAACTCCACATCCACTTCTTATCCTCAGTGTTTACAATCCCAACGAGTTGTTTTTCTTTTGCCTTAAGCCAGTGCACTATCAGCATCACTAATTGTTTCTCCTCTTTTAACCACGAGCCGTGTCGTGACGATGTGCACACCTGCCAAAGTCTGTACAAACCCTGCAATATTAATTGCCAATTTCTCCGTTGGAATCAGGGATGCTCTGAAGTATCTCACTGAAGCTTTTCAGTCCCTCACTGAGGCAGAACTTGACGACGTAATTGAAAATGTCATCGATGCCGTTGAAAAACAGCCCTGTAAGTAAACAATTTCTTTTTCCTAAGCAAGTGTGTCTGGCACTTATAATGTTATTTAGAGCAAGACACAGTTGCTGGCAGCAGAGGCACCGAGGCATCACTGCAGTGCAGGGGGTTGATTGAGGTGAATATGTTTGTTGACGTTGTGTTTTATTAAATACTGAAGTTTGCAGTTGTCAGCAAAAGACTTTTCTGCCATTCCAGCCTGGAACATCCTGACTTTTCCAAAGTGGTAAAATTTCTCAGGGAAGTTTCCCAGCCCGTCCTGTTAATATGTAATTCCATCCAGAGGGGCACACGTTCTGTTAGCCTTCAGAAATATTTTTAATTCCAATTATCAATTTAAATTCACAAAGACAACAGTGTGCCTGTCTCCAGAACTGTCCTGGAACACTTCCTTGTGCCAGCAATCCTTGTGATAATGTTCTGGAACAAAATTAACCTCCAGCATGTGACAGATCAGCTCTGACACATTCATAGCACATTTTGGCAGCTTTGCACAAACCACAATTTAATTGATGATCCTTGTGGGTCACTTCCAACTTGGCATATTCGGTGATAATTGTCTTGTTCTCCACCTTCAGGGAATTAATGGTGGGCACAGTGTGTGTGGGGTTATTTTTTGTCCTTTTTGGTGACAGCATTAACTGACCCCTGAAGTGTGTGTCATTGGCTTACAGAAAACGTGCAATAGATTCCTCTGAGAACACTCAGCCATTTGATGTAAACCATGCTGAGACCCACTTCCCCAGCACATTCCACAGGCTGCAGTTTTAATCCTTGGGATTTTTTCCTTCCAGTGTCATCCAACATGATTGAACAGCCCACGGTGGAACGAGCTGTCCAGGAATGCAGCCGGGCCTCGGATGAGACCATGTGCGGTGACACCCGGGGGTTTATTTCAGCTTTCTGCCTCTGCATTTCCCCCATTTCCCCTCAGGAGATGAATGTCAGGCGTTTTCTGGGCACCACCTGACGTCCTGGAGTTCCAAATGCTGTGCCTGTGTGGTGCAGGTTGAACATTAACCAGCGATCATGGTTGTGTCTTGGTTTGCTTTTCTCCACATGGGAATTATCTCAGGTGGCTTTTGTGCCTTTCTTGTCTGAAAAGTTTTCCTCTCTGGTGTTTGTTCCTGCTTTTTTGGGGGTGTTTTGGTTTTTTTAAAAGCCTGATTAGATTTTCCCCTTCCCTGATAACAAAACTGGAGCTCCTGAGAACTCTGTGATCGTGATGAATGTGTTTCCTTTCATGTTCACCCGGGGTTGACATTGCAAAGCATGGAGACAGTGGGGGGGGGGAAATAAAAAGGTTTGCTGGGCATGGAAATGAAATCCTGTCATCCCACAGCCTCTCCAGATGGAGCAAATGTGGGTTTAAATTCTCCTCTGGTTGGAACCTTTATGATGCAGATGGTTTTTGTATTTAAGAGGAATCTGGGTGCAGATTCTCAGTGCAGAATCCTGAAGGAGAAAATCAGATCACAGATCACTCCTGAATAATGTGATTTTTTTTGTGTCCAGTAGGTGCGGGAAAGAATAAAATATAAACTAGATTTGTGCAGGAGAAATGGTGACACAAATGTCATTTTATTCAACGTATTTGTTGCTGTTTGTTTCCTGCACTTCGTGGCATCACAGAGAGGTTGGGGCTGGAAGGGAACACTCAGGTAATTCTGTAACTGGTTCTCCTTCCAGAGAAAATGTTTTCAACATTATTGGAGCCTTTGATATTCCACGTTACATTTATAATTCTGAAAGGAAGAAGTTCCTGCCGTAAGTTTTCCATGTTTTAAGTTTCTACCACTTCTTGTTTTAACAAAAAAAACCACTTCTATTTGTGTATGATTAAAAGGCTTTTTTTTAAATCCTTCCCTCTTGGGTCTGTTCACCTCAAGCCTGAGTGAGAAAAGCAGCAAAATGTTTCAAGCCATAAACCATGTTTGTGCCAACTAATGAATAACAAAGACAATAAGGCTGAGGAGGAACATCACTCAGCGTAGCCTGGGCCTGGTTTTTTCACACATTTGGCTGTTTAATTAATTTTTTTTAAGATTAATTGGGTCTGTCTGCTGCATATGTTTATTTGTTAGTCTGTACCTTGCAGCTCCCTGAAGCCCTGGGGGATTGCTAAGGAAACCTCCAAACGCTGAAAAATTCAAATTAGGAGCAGTTGGTGCTTCTGGAGGGTGGAGAAACTGGAGGAAGAGCACTCCAGTTCAGGGGCACTTAAGGGGCATAACTGCTTTTGTTTGTTTTAATGGATTTCTGGGTGGAAAGAGAAATCCCAAGGCCCGGGAGTTGGAGGGATATGAAATGGATGCAGCCTTCAAAATGTTGCAGGATTCCAAGCAGGAATGTTCCTCCAGGAGTAACTAAACCATGCAGTGGTGGGGAGTGTGGGGAATGTAGCTTTTTTTTTTAATTATTATTATTATTATCTAAATGTTGGTTGTGTTAACCCTCTTGCAGCCTGTCCATGACTGACTTCCCTGCCCCGAATTTCTTTGGGAGTGCCAGAGACAAAGCAGAGCTGTTCCGGGAGCGTTACTCCATCCTCCAGCAGGTCAGGTTGTCCTTAGGGACACATCCCAAATCCTCCTGCTCCACAAAATACATCTTTGCCTCTCTCCTCCCTGCAGGTTGTGAGAAATAACCTCACAGATGCTCTGGGAATAAATCTTTTTAGGCTTGTTTTTAGCACCCAGGGTTATTGATGGTCTGTTTCTCAGATTAAAAAAAAGCTTGTCAGAAAGAGGTGATGATTAGAAGCCGCTGGCTGGGGCAGGGTGAGAGCTGTGGGGGAGTTTTTGGACTGGCTTTTTTGACAGGGCTCATTTGTTTTGATGCTGAATTACCCCAATTTTGGTTTCTGCAGAGGACTCACAGGCATGAGCTGTTCACTCCTTCACCCATCGTGGCTCACCCCGATGACAGCAAGAGCAAGTTCCAGGTAAAAAAAAAAAATCATGCTCTTCCCACTTTTAATCCAGCAAAATAACCCCAGCAGGAAATCTTCCCCTAAACTGCATTCAGACACCTGATTTTTGCAGTGAGCCTTCATTGCCTCATAGATAATTTGTGTGTTTATGTGAAAACCTGTGGAGATTTGCTCTGGCTGAAGAACAGGCACCTGGAGGGTTTGGTTTAGCTCTGATTGGATTCCTTGCCCTTGGTTCCAGCTCAAGACAGTGGAAACTCTGCTGGGCAACACGGCTAAAGTGGGAGAAGTGATTGTGCTGGGGATGATCACTCAGCTGAAGGAGGTGAGCTGCTGTTCTCGCTGGAGTGTCCAGGTCACTGTTCACTCGGTGTGATATCAGAAAATGAGGAAACTTTAATATCTCACCGCTGGATCCTTCCCCTGAGGGACTTTTCCAGCAGGAATTGGTGCCAGTGGGAGAGGGGATATGTCTTTGCTCACTGCAGAATTTAGCAATGGTTTATGCCAGCATCCAGAAGCAGTGAGAAGTTTTAGGCATCTCCCTTCTGGGGAGGCTGGAGCTTCCAGTGGCTGTGTTTGGCCTTGGACTGGGATTTGGGGGATGGGGAATGCACCACCAATCCCAACTGCAGCAGCTCAAAAGGCAGCCCACTGAGTGACTTGCTGTAAACTACATTAATCTCAGTTTGGCCAGTTTAAAATACTAAAACCAGCCAAATTGTTTCTAAGTGCTGAGTGATAGATGCTTCTGATGGAAGCATTTGGGTGTCTGGGTGTGTTTTCCTTTATTAATTCTGGTTTTCAGGGGAAGTTTTTCCTGGAAGACCCCACGGGAGTCGTCCAGCTGGACCTCAGCAAAGCAATATCCTTTTTTGTGGGATGGAAGAGCTGGAGGAATTTCCTGTGGACCTGCAGAACTTCACACTGAATAGTAAATCAATAGCAGCCATTAAAAATGTACATGGAGAGCTGCAGCCCTGTCCTGCTCCTCCATGTCCGATTCCTTGTTCTCCTGGGACAAGGTCAGTGTCCCTCGGTGTGGGAGCAGAGCCTGTGCCTGGGTTTGGCTCTTTAGGGACTTACTCAGGTACCCAGGAATTTCAACTTTGAGTGGTGCCCAGGTCTATTCCACCAGCTGGAAAGCAAACCTTGGCTAAAGAACCTGCTTTAAGGGTGCTGATCTAAGGGAAAAAAACACCCCTAAACCATTCCTTAACCTCCCTGCACCAGTTCCACAGTGGGTTATACACTGAAGCCTGCTTTGTTCTGGCAGAAGGTAAAGCAAACTGGGGTTTGGGGTTTTTTTAGCTTGTAATAAATTATTCTGTTCAAGCTGTTGCTGCCAGATGTGGCTGAGCAGACAAGTCTCGTGTTGGCAAGGCCTGGCCTGAGTGAGTTTGTGGCTGAGATTTTTTTTGGCCATGAGCCTTTTCCTGTCACCTCGGGGGTCTCTGGAGGCAGGGAGCAGAAATCTGAGGGTTTTCAGGGTTTGAGGATGAGGGACACAGCCTAGAATGAGCAAACAGTGTGATTTAACCCTCTGAAAATGCTGCTCTGCGTTGGCACAGCTCTGGTCCTTGGGAGTCTTTAATGAGTTTTCTCATTAGGGTGATGTCAGAGCACAGAAATGGCTGTTTCTTTCTGCTGGCAGAATATTCCTCTGTGCCATTCACACAGTTTCAGTCCGTGTTTAACATTTAGAGAGTGAATAGAAACTGGGAGCACAGATGAGAGTGGGGACAAGTGTCACCCTGTTCCTTCCTAAAAGGTGGGACAGTCCTGGTGACGAGGTGCAAGGTGGAGGGGAGCAGCAGAAGTGATCCCTGTTCCCCCTGGGGTGGGTTGAGGAGGTTTTTGGGGTCCTGGGCAGCAGATCCAGGCACAGAAGGGTCTGGGGTTTCCAGCTCAGTCCATTTTCCAGCCGGATCGTCCCCTGGTGTGATCCTGGTGCTGTCCCAGGAGGGATGGAGGGAGGCTGGGGCTCTGTGTGCAGCACAGCTGCCAGCTCTGTGACTAATGTCTGGGACACTGAAGGTTGTTTTGCTGTTCCAACCCCCCCCCTTAGGTTGGTATGAGGATGGAGTTTTTCATGTGAACGCTTTTGGATTTCCGCCCACTGAGCCTTCTGCTACCACGAGGTACAGAACTGCCTCTTGGCAGCCCCACTCCTCGTTTTCTTAAGGCTTTCTAAGTAAGATCATTATTATTTTAAAATCTCTGTGACATTCAAGTCTGTTATTCTTCCTCCTCCCCAAATGGTTCAAAATAAAGAGGGTTTCAAGGGAGCAGTTCTGGGACTTGCTGGGCTGCCTGGACCAGCAAAAAGAAAAACCTTCCAAAGCCTATTAATTGAAATTTGGGGTCTAAGAACTTTTAATTGGCAAAACTGGGTGACTGTCACCTGGGAATAACAAATTCCTTGTTGCTTGAAGAGTCCCAGAGTGGTCTGGTGTGAGGTGTCCCCTCCCGTGGCAGGAGGGTTGGAACGAGATGAGCTTTAATCTCCCTTCCAACCCAGACCATTCTGGGATTCTGTGATCCTCATTTGGATATTTTAATGATGTAGAGCCTTCTATGGGAATATAAACTTCTTTGGAGGCCCCTCTTCCTCGTCAGTGAAGGCTTCTGCCAAGCTCAAGCAGCTGGAGGATGAGAATGAAGATGCCATGTTTGTGTTTCTCTCTGACGTGTGGCTGGACCAGGCAGAGGTGCTGGAAAAGCTTCACATGATGTTTTCTGGTAGGTGAGGATGTGACTCCAAACCTTGTTTTCTTAATTGGTTTTCATGAATTCTTAATATAATCATATTTTTTTTTGGCCAGCAGCCATTTGTTGTGCTGTGACAAAGATGTTTTCCTTTGCTCCTGGAAGTTCCCCTTGGGTTTAGTTTGAGAAAAAACTCTTTTACTTCAGGGGGATGAGCATTGCTGAGCATGCTCAGAGTAGGTGGAGATGGGATATTGGGAAGGAATTCCTGACTGGGAGGGTGGGGAGGCCCTGGGATGGATTTCCCAGAGAAGCTGTGGCTGCCCCTGGATCCCTGGGAGTGTCCAAGGGCAGGTTGGGATTCCTGGCACAGTGGGAGGTGTCCCTGCCCGTGGCTTGAGCCAAGATTGCAGGTGCTGGAGTGAAAAAGGGACTCTGATCAGCAAGGTTGGTGTGCTGGACTCTCCTGGGAAAGGTGCAGACACTGCATTTCCTATTCTGGGGCTTTAATGGGCAGGTGATTACCTTCATAATTATAAACTGGAAGGAATCGCTGAGTGGAGCAGCCAAGGCAAATATTGATGAGGCATTTCTCTGGGATAAGCAATTCTGTTCTATTTACCAACCCAATTGAAAACCAGTGATGTAAATCCAAGTCTGGTCCTGTGTGTTAGGAAAATAAAGAGTAACAGGGATGTGAGATGAATGCCTGAGCAGATGCTTCTATTTTTATTTCAGGGGTGGGAATCAGGTTTCTTTTTTCCTTTTTTTTTTTCCCCCCTTTGCTGTGAAGCCTTTTTTTGGGGGGTGATTAGTGAGACTGTCAGGATTCATCAGCTCCTTAAAATGCCACGGCAGTTCCAGTTGCTGCTGCTTCATAATGCCAAGGAGTGAATTAAACGTTGGGAGAGCCTTGAATTGGAATTATCACGGAGATTAACACCAACCCGTGGCTGCCTACTCGCTGTTTTTCTCTTTGAGGAAACGGTACATTTTCAAACTGTGTTATTTATTGTAACTGCACTTTGCATTATCCTGTGAGGGGCTCAGTAGATACTCACCAACAATGTTGGACCTGGGCCTGTGAATAACACAGTGACATTTCTGTGCATTGTCACCACCCTTTTTAAGCTAAAACCAGCAAAAGGAAAATAGTTGATGTGTATTTATAGCAGCAGAGCCTGGAGTGCTGTTTCAGCCGGATGTTCTCACAGATCCTCTTTGTTTCCCCAGGTTATTCCTCTGCACCTCCCACCTGCTTCTTCCTCTGCGGAAATTTCTCGTCGGCTCCGTACGGCAAAAATCAAATCCAGTCCCTGAAAGGTGGGGGGGAGAGTCTTTTATAAACAGCCTGAAATTGAAACTTAGTGATGGCCAACAAACAAACCCTTGTTTTCTGAGTGACACATTTTTAATGCACCGAAGCGGGGGGTGAATCACACGGGGTGTGTTTGTTGTCTCACCAGCTGTTGTGGGTTTTTTTTTTCCCCTGACTGCAGGTTCTCTGAAGGCTCTGGCAGATATTATCCGTGAATATCCCAGCATCCACAAAAGGTACAGAGCGAAGGGAAATCTCCTTATTTAGTGCAAACTTGAAGGGAACCAAGAGATCCCGTGTTTTCTTTGTTGTGATAACGAGCTGCTCTTGTCACAGGGTTGGTTTGGGGAGCACTGGAAGGTTTTGATTGTCTCTAAACCAGCCTGGGCATGGAAACTGCTCATGAGAGAGCCAAGCTCTCCCCCCCTGGAATATTTTCCTGGCCTGTTTTTCTGAGATCAGCTTGTCTTTGAATTTTTGCAGCAGTCGGTTTGTGTTTGTCCCTGGCCCCGAAGATCCTGGCCCTGGCTCTATTTTACCCAGGTCAGTTGGCTTCGCTTTCCCAGGAATTTTGAGTTGCACAGTTAAAAGGAGGTGAGACTTTTTTGTTGATGCCTCTGTTCCCATTTACTTCAGACCTCCCCTGGCTGAAAATATTACTCAGGAGTTCAGAGAGCTGGTGCCATTCTCAGTTTTCACCACAAATCCTTGCAGGTAACCATGTAACTGCTATTTTTCATGGGGTTTTTTATCTTTTTTTTTTATACTTTATGTGCAGATACCATTTTCAAAGCCTACAAATTTTGGGGGAAAAAAATCGCCTTCATTTTTTTCAAATTAACTGAATTCTTCACTGGCGTGAATTGTGATTAGTTTTAAATCCATTAAGACATGAATTAGTGATGAAAAGAAGTGGGGCTAAAAAAATTGATTGAGTATAAAAATCCGATTTTAAACCATGTTTTTTTCTGAACGTGGAGGGAATGAAGGGAAAGATGGGGAAAGCGTTCCTTTAATTCAAATGTGCTTTTTTTCATTTGGATTCTTTGGTTTTCCACTCAGGATTCAATACTGCACCCAAGAAATCATCCTCTTCCGTGAAGATCTGGTGAACAAAATGTGCAGAAACTGTGTCAGGTTCCCCACCAGCAACATGGACATTCCCAGCCACGTGAGTTGAGTTGTGCTGGGCACCTTTTTTCCCCGAGGTTTTCGTCACCTCTTTGGCCTTTTTTTACTTTTCTTTACATTTTTCTGGTAAAATAACCCAAACCACGAGATTTTCAGGTGATACTGAGTCATTCCTGGATGGGAATGATCCAGGTAGTAACGGCTCATTGCAGTGATGGATGGAGCTGCTGTTATTTAGTTTAGAGTTGAGGGTTTTTTGTTGTTTGCTTGACTCAGAAATTTGTTTTGGCTCTTCCTTCCTTCCCTCCCAGTGCTCAGGGTCTTTGTGACCCCACTGTGGACAGGGGTGGACCTTGATTTTGGTGCATTTGCATTCCCTGTCCCTCGTGCAGGGTTTCCTTTCCAGGAAGGAATCACTAAGGAAATGTACAATTGTGTATTTTTTAATTCAGCCATCAGTGGGGGGAAAAAAAAATGAGAGGGGGAAATCTGTGTTACTGAGGAAGGAAACATGATTTGGGAATCAAATTGTTCCCTCAGTTCAGGGAAAAGACTTCTGAGTGCAGGTTTTGTGGTTAATTGGTTACGGTGAGAACAGCCATGAGGGGAAAAAAACCCCAAAAATGAAAGTTATGGCAACGTTGGTGCTTCTTGGGTTGGTAAACAGGTATGAAGACTGTGCTGAAGAGCCTGTTAATAATCAAAGGGAGGAAGATTAAAATAAACATTTTCAGGTTCGAAGCTTCTTGATTAACAAGCCTCGGCACCCACAGGGACGGATTTAACTTGTAGGAAACGACTCAAAGCGACTCTTTGTGTTCCCCTTGCAGTTTGTGAAGACCATTTTATCCCAGGGCCACCTGAGCCCTCTCCCCCTCTACGTCAGCCCCGTCTTCTGGGCCTACGACTATTCCCTGAGGGTTTATCCCCTGCCAGACGTGCTGGTCGTCGCCGATAAATACGACCCCTTCACCGTCACCAACACGGACTGCCTCTGCTTCAACCCTGTAAGATCCACACTCACATTTCAGTGCCTCTCTTAACATCAGGACAATATTTCACTGACCCAGGTGTGGGGTTTCCCCTTCGTTTTTTAACAGGGTTCGTTTCCCAGGAGTGGGTTTTCATTCAAGGTGTTCTACCCCTCCAGCAAGACAGTTGAAGACAGGTAAATATATTCATTTTCTGATATTAAATGAAGTGTTTTCTTTATTAGGAAGATAAAATCATACACAATTAATAATATAAACAGTGACTGTTCTAGCAGTTCGGTTTACTTATCCAAATTCCCAGAATTAAATACAGAAATTAAAGGATCAGTGATGGGGAAGCAGAATCCAAAAGTCAAAGGAAATCTGACTGTACTGTGTGATTTTCCATGATTTTGAGACCTGATTGGGAAATGGATAAAAAGACCAACACCAAAAAGTATTTTAAAAAAAGTATCAAAGGGCTTCCAGCTCTGATGGAGTTTGGCCTCCATGAAATAATGATGGTGTAACCCAAAAAGAAAAGCATAAATTTATATCTTCTCTGATTTTTTTTCATGCGACGTTCCAGAAACTTTCCAAGGGAGTTGATAATGCATCAGCCCATGTAACTTCTAATTGAATATAAAACAATCAAAGCATGAAACACTGTGGGTTTTTAAATAAAGTCTTTAATAGATTAATAAATAGAATAATATTGTGAACTATTTGTAGGAAAAAAAAACCCTAAATCTCGTTTTTCTTTGGTATTTTCAGCAAGCTTCAGGGGCTCTGAATTTCTGCAAGACTGCAAAAAGGGGAGCGAGCCCGTGTGAAGCCAACTCCAGCTCTTGTTTTTATAATATATTACAGATTTTTTATAATGTCAAGACAAAAAATGGTATGTTTTGTACACAAATAAATTATTACAGGAAAAGCCACCGCTGTCAGTTTAGATAAAGTGAAGAAGAATTGGCAAAGGAAAAAATAAGGCAATTGGAAGAAGCAGCTGCCTGTGTATCAAACAGGAAAGATAAGCCTCTAAAAAAAAGAAGTTAAAGACGGGGAGAACTTTGTATCTCCAGGAGATACTGGAAATGTGGGGTAGCATTTTTCTTTGGAGGGGAAAGGTCCAGAAAAGCCTCGTGAGGTGGTGTTTGGTGGCAGTGTGTCACCTCTGTACTTGCAGATTGGGTTTTGCACGTGGGGAGAGGAAAGAGGAGCAAGGACACGGTCCTTTGGAACTGGTGGAGAAGGAAATCCTGCAGGAGGAGCAGTCAGGGAAGTGGGAAAGATGAGACTAAACCAGAACCTACTGCAGGCACTTGTGGGCATCGAGACCAGGGGAGCAGCCTGGGGCTGCCCCGAAGTGCCAAACCAAGGGGCACCCTTGTCCCCAGCTCTTGGGTGTGACAGAACCTTCCCACTGTGCTGCCGTGGTCTGTATCCTGCTCAGGGGCAGGAGGAAGGGGAGCAGGATACCGAGATTCTGAGCAGGTTCTGAGGGGCCATTGGGGTGAGGATGGAAGCTGGATACATGATTTGTGAGCTGCATTTCTGAGGACTCCAACCCACACCGCAGGATAGGCTGCACTGGCCCTTCTGAGTGCGCTGAGGGGATGGCAGTGCCAGCTCTGGGATGTGGGATGAGCATGTTCTTTGCAAAGGGATGAAATGATGGTGGAAAACCATCCCTGCTGAAGACAGGGGATGAGAGCCGAGAGCCACCAGGACACCACTACGAGGAGGAGGGGGAAAGCCCAGCGAGGCCGGCATGGAAGGCTCGGGAGTGGAGGGCCCATGGGTCGAGAGGCCTCGGCGCTGAGGGCGAGCCCGCCATGTTGCTTGCCGTCTCCATAGCAACCGGCCGGAAGTGCCGGGCGCCGCCATCTTGTTTACCGTCACCACAGCAACGGCCGCCATCTTTGCGTCCCCACACCAGCCCTCGGTGCCGAGCCGGGGCCATGGCCGCTGCTGGGCGCCTGCACGACCTGGACCTCAGCGCCGAGGAGGTGGAGCGGCTCCAGCGCGCCTTCCGCGACGAGCAATTCCGCGCGCTGTTCGCCGAGTACGCGGCGGAGCTCACCGACCCCGAGCAGCGCCGCCTCTACGAGGAGGAGGTGGCGGCTCTGGAGCGGGAGCGCGGCGTGGAGGTGCGCTTCGTCCACCCCGCGCCGGGCTTCGTGCTGCGGACGAGCCAGGCGGGCTCC
>WEKX01018127.1:7347-20158 GCA_013390025.1 Pitta sordida | reverse complement strand
CCCCCCGACCCACCAGGGCCGCTCTCCAGCCCTGAGCCCCCCGGGGCCGCCCCTCGGAGCGCTCCTGTGCCCGCAGAGCCGAGCCCCGCCGGGATGGGCGCCACGTGCCCTCCCTTCCAGGCCCGGCAGGACGAGGAGTCCGTCACTCTGCTCCTGCATGTGCCCGGCATCCACCCGCCGAGCCTCCGCGGGGACGTGGGCACACACCACTACAGCCTCCGCTTCTCCACTGACGGCGGTGCCTTCGCCCTGTTCCTGCGGTTCCCTCCCGAGAACGCGCTGCTGTCCCCCGAGAGCAGCGTCAGCGTCTCTGCCCACAACGCCGTGGTGGGGCTCGCCAAGGCCCCCGGCAGCGCCGGGCTCTGGGAGAAGTTCAGCTTCGGCCTCGACCCCTCCGCTCTGCAGGTAACGGCTCCCAGGTGTGGGGTGTCCCCTGGCCGATGTGGGGAGTGATGTCTGGGGGAGGCGTGAGGTGGAGTTCAAAGCTGGCAGTGACAGGAGCTGCTTCCTCTGGGAGCTGCTCCGGGATGTGAGTGGAGTGATCTCATTTGTGTGAGTCTTGTCGGAGGTCACATCACGGAGCTGACACTTCATCCTTGGGTTTGGAACGGCTTCTGCCCCCCAGGCTGATGCTTTTCAAGGGAAATTCTGGTGATGAGTGAAAACTGAGCCTGCCCTGTGGCCTTTCTGTGCTGAGTGCTCACCTTTAAAGCCATGGACATAGCTCGTGTTCCCACGACAGAAGGAGATGTTTGTGGTACACCAGATGTACATAGGGAGCCATGAAGGGTGAGTGGAGTGTTCAGGGACAGAACTCCCATTTTCAGCCATTAGTTGTACCAGAACAGAACAGCCAACAGCTGCTCTGAGCTGTCCATGCTGCTGGGGTAGATTTTCACCTTCTCTCCTTCCCTGCCTGGATGTGTCTCTAGCTCCTTGGTCTGTTGGGCAGTGATGCTCCCAAGGTGGGGTGGCCGCATGCAGGTGACAGTCCCTGCTGTCATTTGGGCATTGTCCCCAAAGGGATGCCCACCTCGTGGCATTCACCACGAAGTTTTGTGGGAAACCACATCGTTGTGTAAGCTCAGAGTTTCAAACAGCTTCTCATGGGCAAGGGATTAAAGCTGCACAGTTCTTGTGTAACCTTCCAGCCGTCGGATTTGGAGTTTGGCTTGACTTGAGAGCAATAAAATCCTTCACAGTTCAGATCACGTGCCATGGGAATGCAACTCCAGAAAGCTGGCAGGCTTCGAGTGCAGATATCCACTGGGATGGACTTGGCTTGGAGCAGCTTAATTGCTCCATCCCTGCCACTAGAAATTACTTGTGTGTGATTTTCAAAGATATTTTTCCAATTAGTGTTTGTGCAGCTGAAACATCCCATTTAATTTCCCATTTAGCAGCTGCACACCTTTGGTAACAGCAATTCCTGGGAAGGAGGGGTTGATCATTTCGGGGAAGCACCAGAGATGATGAATTTCTGGAGAACCACCCCCACTGAGCTGTTTGCAGAGCGTTTTCTCTGCAAGTCTGTGCAAGCGTGGCCACAGCACAGCTGTCCATGGCTGGGACCAGGCACTGGGTGATTGTTTTCTGGGCAGGTACAGAGTCACCACCCCTGGAAGTGCCCAAAAACCCCTGTGGATGTGGCACTTGAGGCTGGGGGTTAATGGTGAACACGGTGGGCTGGTGGCTGAATGATTGGAAGTTTGGTGTGTTGGTTTGTTAATATGATTTATTACCCAGTAATGAGATTTTGGTCTTGTGAATTAGGAAAAAAATCCCCAAACCTTGAATGTGCTGATTTTAGTATATATTGCAAAATGTTTTGGGTGGAGTAGGAGGAAGAGATCGGACATTAGTCACCCGCTTCCCAGCCATTCATTCACTCTGCAGGCTCCCCTTGGACAGCGGGCCTGCAAAGTGAAGCAGGAGAAACAATCCAAAGTCATTTATTGCATCTGCTTGTTTTTAACTGGCACTTTCCAGAAGTGCCCGTGCACTGAGAGCTGCACTGGCTCAGAGTGAAGGCAGGAAAATTAATATTTAATTAGAGCCACAGTTACATTGTGTCTTCTGGCCATTAACTGTTTGCTCCTGGTTGCTTCCCTTCTACAAATGTTGATTTCTGCAGTTTGCCTGATGTCACCTCGGGTGTTTTTGTGCTTTGACTCTCCCTCTGTTGATCAGAGCTGTGGTTCCTGCACTGAGCCCTGTGAGGAGTTGGATCTGTCACTGCACAGTGCACAAAGCAGGGCCCTCTTTGATCCCTTCAAGGAGGTGGCCAAGGCAAGTGGGAATTTCATCCTGCACCTCCCAGTCGGGTTGTTTGTCATCTCTTCTCCCACAGCAGGACCGTGAACAGCAGAAAATGAATCATGGAATCGCAGAGCCCCAGAATGGTCTGGGTTGGAAGGGATTTATTTTACAGCTCGTCTCGTTCCAACCCCCTGCCACAGGTTCTGCTATCCCTGCTTGCTCCAAGCTCCATCCAGAGTTTTTAACAGATGTGGAATTCCTACTCTGCTGTCCCCTGGGAAGGTGCTTCCTTCAGAAACTGAGGGTTTCTGTGGTGTCTCAGGGATCAGTTTGGAACCTGCCCCTCACTGGTAACTCATTCCAGCTCTGGGGGGCTGCCTGCCCAGTTCTCTCCCAGTAACTCCCAGTGATCAGAGATGGGCAGAAGGATGAGTTGAGTTTGTCCTTAGGACATCAAGCTTGAAAGAGAATTTCAAGGGCTGCTTTTCCTTCTGTGGCCAGAAGATGATCTGGTTAGAGATCAGTTTCCATCGGTCCTGAGCAGTTGGAATTCCCACCCCAGCAGGTGTTTCTTTTCAGCCAGTGCCATGGTCCTCCCTGGCTGTAGTGTCACTCCTTGGCTAAACCTTGGGCTTGATGATCTTGGAGATCTTTTCCATCCTTAAACGATTCTGTGACTTGTGATGGTGACCAGAAGTCCTATAAAAATAAAGACTCCATAACTTTTTGGCATCGTGGACTTGGGGTCACATATCTCAGGGGTTTAAAAGTGCCCTTTTGTCACTGTCCTGGTGCTCAGTTGTTGTGCCAGAGACCCCCCAGCACCGACCCTCCTGAAGGGTTTGCTCCAGGCTCTGTTTTTCCAGGGAATGACCCAAGTAAACTGCCTGCCAAAATCCCTGTCTGCTCTTTGCCTCAAAGGACCCTGACCCTCCATCCTTCTTTACTGCAGCTCAGCCACTAATGCTTCCTACATCCTTCACTTAAATCTTGGGAATTCAGGCCTGGGAAACTCCTTCATCAGAGAGTTCCCCTTCATTTCAAGGCCACGCAGCCTGGAGAGTAAATGATGAAGAAAGAGTGGTTGAGAGTTAAACAACCAGTAATAAAAATCCTGAGTCAGGCAGGCAGGGTTTGTGAGAACACCATGTCCCGGGGTGTCCTGGTTTATGGCAGAGCAGGAGTTGGGCAATGATGGAAATAGTGCCTCTGGAAAACACTGTCTTGGAATGTTTGGTCTCCTGGGGGGTTAAATGCTCAGTTCCCAACGGAAATAAAAATCAGGTTTGTTTTGGTGGATGGATTGAACTCCTGAGACTTGGAGGCTCCGTTATCAGAGCCTGTGAGACACGTGTGGCAGGGAATTAACTCTGCCAGCAGTTCTGGGGTTGTGGGTGCTCGTTTTCATGGGATTAGAAGATTGGTTCAGGTAGGAATTACTTTTCCTGCCGATCCACACCCCCTTCCTGTCCTCGGCAGCCTGGAATGAGTTTGCTCAGAGCCTGTGCTCCCTCCCTGCTCAGTCCCTCTCCCTGGGGAGGGAACTGCAGCCGGCGCGTCCCTTTCCTGAGAAACCCCCTCGGCTGTTAACATTTAACTGGAGTGCACCCCTCCTGGGCTCCAGAAAGCAGCAGGGAGCAGAGGAAAACTGAGGAAAGATTTCCACTGCTTTCCTATGCGTTACATTTTGTTACGTTTGCCATCTGAAAAATATTATGCTGAACATTCCTGAGGAGTTGGTGGTTGGAGCTGGGCAGGAGTTATGCTGCTGTTAGTGAGGGATCCAAACGGGAATTGCACAGCGACACGGAATCTTTGTGTAACTTCTCTGTGAGTGGTGATGCCTCGGCGGAGGATGTTTGAGCTGGCTGTGATTTTTCTCTTTGGCACAGCCACCAGTGCCTGGTGCCTTTGGAAGATCTTGGTGCTTTTTCTTTGGGAAAGCAGCTGGNCCACCCTCCCAGCCAGGAATTCCTTTCCCATGTCCCATCCAAACCTGAACATCCCTTGTGTGCAGCTGCAGGTGGCAGAGCTCTGTCGCTCCCAGGACACACTGCCTGGAGCTGTCCTGGTGATCCTCGAATTAGGGCTCTTGTGGGTGAATGTTTTTCTTGGTTTGAGAGTCACCCAAGCATGAAACCCGGAGAGCCGTGTTGGGAGGTGTAAGACAGGGATGTTTTATGGCCTCTGCCACTCTCAGGGAGAGATCCATCCCAGGGAGCTGCTTTGCCCTCATTTCCCAGCTGCTTGGAGCTGTTGCATGTTTCCTCTGAAAGGCAGGGTTATAATTTTCAATTTCCAAGCTACTTTAAAGCCTTAATGTGATGGTCAGGGGTCACTCCTAAGAAGATGCTGCTGGAAACTGGGGCTGTTGTTGGTAATCCTGCAAGGGTTTATTTTTGGTTCAGTTAATTCTGTACTCAGCGCTTCAAGACTCTTGGCAAGTTTTTTGGGGGGAGGTCAGAGAAGGACAGAGGAGAACAGAACAAACTTATTATTTGATATTTTTCGAAGTAATCTCTTTCCCAAGCTGCATTAAGAACCATAATTAGTTTGCTTCTGCTGTAAAACAAACTAATTTCTGAATAGCCTTTAATTGGTAGCTGCATTCTGGGAATAACATGTCTGCACAAAACAGTTATGTCAGAAAACATTATTAACCTGCTGATTAAGCTTCATCAAAGCTTCTTTTGAGCTGTTTAATCTTCACCTTGGAAAAGTTTTCACCCCACTACAGGTATTAAACTTTGGGCTTCAAATTCTCGTGTTGTGCTGGTGGGACTCTACAGAGATCAGGAGATCCACAGATCCAGGTGCTTTTCCATGAGTTGTTGGCTGTTCCCAGAGAAACTGTGGCTGCCCCTGGGAGTGTCCCAGGCCAGGTTGGAGCAGCCTGGGATAGTGGGAGGTGTCCCTGCCCATGGCAGGGGGTGGGATGGGATGGATTTTAAGGTCCCTTCATCCCAAACCACTCCGGGATTTTATGAGATTCTCACGCAGGAGACGCACAAGTAATTTCAGCCTGAAATCTGTCCTGCTTTTAACACTGTTGCAGCCTGTGTGGGAGGTAACTCTGGATGGAAACTGGCTACAAATTTGGATAAATCAAGGCAGAATAAAACCATCTATTGGCGAGGGCAGCCGTGAGGGCACCAACTCTGTGCTGTCAGTGCTGTGAGGGATAAGGATGGCTTTGAGTGATGGAACGTTCTAAAAACCCAAGTCCTTCCCTGCTAACGTTTATGTTAATTTGGTCTCAGTTTAGTCACGGGGAAAAACGAATGTGTACCAAACAGCAGATGACAGTATGTGCAGGGAAAAACAAATTAAATTGGAAGTTGCTAAGAGAGGATCATAAATACCAGAAAATAAACGGTTTAAACAGACGAATTATTTCACAGGGTCATTGAAATCATCTGCAGATGGTTGTCCTCTGTTTGCTCTGGCTGGGGAGGCAGAGCAAGCTTTAGAATACATTCCTGAATCATTTTTTTTCCCAAGGTCTGTGCTTTGATAACATCTGCAGGGATATAAATGCCTCGGCGCGTGCTCCCCGTGAATGCAAAGTGTGAGTTACAGTCTCAGGCTAATGATAATCACCCTATTGACAACAACCACGTCCAGGGGCCCTGATTTATGGCAGCCCATGGGACAGGACTGGGATAAAATGTTAAATACTTATGGGAATACAGTGTTGGGCTGGGATGGAACTTGGTACAGTTGGTTGGTGGCAGTTAGTCAGAGTTACGGGAACACCCTCACAAGTGGGTACTTTTTATCCTGATGTAGGGATGAATCATGGAATTACAGAATTCCCTGAGCTGGAAGGGACCCACAAGGATCATCAAATCCAAATCCTGGCCCTGCACAGACACCCCAACAATCCCACCCTGTGCCTGTGCCAGATTCAGGGTCACAGGGAAAACAGACTGTAGGGAATGTAGGATGGGGCTGGGAGCAGCCTGGGACAGTGGGAGATGTCGCTGCCATGGCAGGGGGAGGGAGGAGATGAGCCTGAAGGTCATTTCCAACCCATGCTCGGATTCCATGGCTGGTGTTCCTCTGCTGGGTCGTGCTGGAGCAGAGCTGTGCTGTCCTTGGAAGCACCAGGGCGGGATGAACCTCAATGGCAGCATTCCCAAACCCCCCAGGGCAGGCTGTGAGGGCCGAGGGATCCCTGCAGAGGCGGGACTGTCACCTGAGGTGCCCAAGGTGTGTCCTGAGGTGTCACCTGAGGTGCCCATGGTGTGTCCTGAGGTGTCACCTGAGGTGCCCAAGGTGTGTCCTGAGGTGTCACCTGAGGTGCCCATGGTGTGTCCTGAGGTGTCACCTGAGGTGCCCAAGGTGTGTCCTGAGGTGTCACCTGAGGTGCCCAAGGTCTCACCAGGGCCGGAGTTGAGGCGCTGGTGGCAGTTTGAGGGCAGCACAGATCGTGTGTCTGCCTTGTTCCCGCAGTCTGACACCTTCCCTTGAACTCACAGAGTGTTTCCACCAGCCTGAGGCGCTGGCAGGTCCCTCCCTGCCAGGCAGGGAATGAGGGTTTGGGGCTTTGCCGGCAGAAATGCAGGGGGTGGGTGTGTTCTGGGAGGGTTTTCTCTCAGGGCAGCCCTGCTGTACTTTAACCTGTCCACAAACGGCCTCAGCACCCAGGGTTGGCTCTTTGCCTGGATTGTAATCTCCCTGCATGGAAAACCAACACCACCTCTGTTGTGACTTTCCATATTGTGATTTATAATTTAAATAGTGGGGGGAAAATAGGACGCTGGGTTATTTTTCCCCTCCTGTTCTGTTTTTTTTCCTGAGATGACAGTTAAATCTTGTACCTCAGACACAATGTGACATCTGGCTGTGCATAAGGCGACGTCCACAGGGGGCCAAAAATGTGCAGAATTGCCTTTTTTGCTTCTCAGTCTGCAAGATGTCAGTGATAATTGAATTTAACTTTGATTGGGTTGACAAGAGGGTTGAACTGGACCGAGGAATTTAACGGTGTGGCTTTAACGTGGAAGGTTTGCAACTTCTCCCTGTTACCTCCAATTAAACTGGAAGGCTAATTCCTACCACATGAAATACTCCACTGAGTCAGACCATTTTTATTTTGCCAGTGTCTCAGCCTCCACAGATCCGTGAGGAAGAACCAGAGAGGCCAGGGAAAGCTCTGCAGTTGTTAGGAAACAGACCCTCCAGGATGTATTTTAGGGCCTTTAATTACCCGTGACTGATTCAAATCTTTAAACACGTAGCGACTTGTTTCACATTGTTTATGAAGGGCATGGAAACACACCCCAGGCTGTCTCCACCCTCTGGGTACCTCTCCCTTTTTTTCCAGCTGGAAATCTGAGCAGCTTCCGTGGCTGGATGTGAAACAGATCCAGCCCTGCAGGGTTCCACATCTGATCCTGGAGCTGCAGGGACACTCCAAGGAGGTGTTTGTGTTTTCCTAAAAACCCAAAACAAACCCACAACAGAGCAACACCTCCCTGGGGTTTAGCCAGGGGTGAGGGCAGTGGGGTGATGCTGGTGCAGAGCATTGCTCAGAGGGAATCTAAATTTATATTAAAATACCCAAAGATTTGATATGATGCTGGTCTGTAATTTCTCATTTCACCCCGTTACTCTGAATACCTGAGTTAGAATTTCTCTCCCAAGACACGAGTGTGCTGTGACACTTGTGAATGTTGTCCTGGCTTTGAAACTCGTCCTGGCTTTCTCTGGAGTGAGTTTTTAGCCACAACCTCGCTGAAGTTCAGCACAAAAAGAACATAACCTGCTCTTTCTCTCTTTCTTCTCTTTAGGAAAGGTGGTTTGTCAGCGAAGAGAGCGTTGATGGATTTCTAGGCACTGCTTTCTGCCCTTCCTCTTGCTCCCAATCAGCAGTGGAAAGCCAGGCATTAATTGAAGTGCTGGATGTTTCTGAGGACAGAATTCAAATCAGGGTGCAGGTGAGGATCTCTGGGAGCAGCTCACGCTCTGACTGATTTATGTTCCTCAGTCAAACCCACTGAAACCAAGCTCCTGGAGCAGGGAAGACCCGGGATGGGGTTATTTACATGTATAAATGTCACTTTTCAGAGGTTTGTGCCATTTAATGTGACCCAAGGGTTTGAAACCTCCTGTGTTTCATTGGGAAGATGGAGAACTGTGATCCAACCATTAAAGGCAGAGCTTTCTCCTTGCAGGAATGTTTCACCTCTCAGCCTTTCACAGGTGGAGAAATCCCAGAGGATTTTGTCTGGGAACAATCCTGGCTCATTATCATCATTCAGTCCCAGCATTTGAATACTTGGTGGGTTCTTGACATGTAGATAATTAAACACTGGTCTCAAATTCACATTTATAATGTTTCAGGCCTGGTTCAGGCCACTCTCCTGCCTGGACACAGGATGCAGGACTGGCTCTTTGTGGGATCTGCCTTTGCAAAACAGAACCCAAATGTTAGTTTCATGAAGAGGAAAATGTGAGGTAAAAAGGCCTCCATTGACTGGGATTTCCTGGCAGAGCTGCATCAGAAATTCAGGTTAAACTTTCCTTAAAGGAAACATAAAACGCTGAGGCAGTGAGGTCACTGCTGTGCCACGAGCTGGGCTCTGCACAGGGAGTTAATGTGTCAGGGTTTATTGGGAGGCAAGTTCAGACAAAGCACATGGCCTTTGGAACTAGGCTGGAGGCCCAAGATGTTTCCTAAAGATAGAGGCTCCAGCTTTACTTGACAGGCTCAAAACTCAGTAGCTAATGTGGAGTGTACACAAAAATCCAAAATTCGAGGTGTTGGAGAGCATTTGTGTCTGGTTTGGGACCTGAGATACCTTAAATCCTCACAGGGCCAGGAGCTGGAACGGATGATCCTCGTGGGCTCCTTCCAGCTCAGGGTGTTCCATGTGGGAGAAGGATCCAGTTTGGAGAAGGACTTAGTGGGGTTTGAGGGTTACACAGGGCTGGGGGTGTGAGAGAACAGCTCTGTCCTTGACTCCATGAATCCAGCTGCTCCCTGACTGCCCACTGACAGGGACCTGCGAGATACCAGCAGTTTTTGCTAAAACACTCGATAATGGTGAAATGGGGGAACTGGAGTTCCTCCTCCCCCGAGGCAAACCACAGTAATTCCCGGATTAGCTCCACAGGGCCGGTAATTTCCCTAATTGCTGGGTTCAAACACACTCCTGAAGGAGGGTTCTGATGCCTTGGCCGGTCCTGTGGCCTCTGAGATCTGGAAAACAAGCTGGGTGTGGTGAGAGGCCTTTCCTCATCCCGCAGCCGTCGTTTGGCCGGGGCCCAGCAGCGTTTCCCAGAGCAGAGGAAACCCTCAGGAAGCCAAGGACCTCCCTGCCACTCACTCCCACGTGCCAGACAAGAGCAGGAAAACCCCAGCTCGGGATTCACTTGGCTGTCTGGAAGCAGAATCACAGAATTACAGACTGATCTGAGTTGGAAGGGGCCTCAAAGATCATCTACTTCCAGCCCTGGGACACCTTCCGCTGCCCCAGGTGGTTCAGCTGCTGAAGGAACAAGTGTCTCTCCTGTCTGGGTGTGCACAGTCTGTTTCAGCTGTAAAATATTTCATTTCTTTCCTTGGCAGCCACTGGAAGATGATGGAGATGGAACTCTGGGCAGCTCAGGGGGGGACCTCGCTGGAAGGACCAACGGCGACTGCCCCGAAACAAAGGCAGGAGCAAAGTGTCCTGCAGGAACCAACACAACTCCCACAGCTGAAACAATAGCAAAAGTGGGTTGTAGTTCACAGCATTGTTTGGAGCACGAACCTCCTGACAGCGGATCTGGGCGAGAGGAACCACGTTCAGAAAGTGCTGTCACAGCAGGTGACACGGCCATGGCCCCGGGCTCTGGAAAACAGGGAAAACAAGGAGCAGAACAGCCAGGGGGGCAGGAAGCAGAGGAAGGAGACAAGGAGGGGCTGGAGAGCAGGGCAGCGTCCCCAGAGCTGCGAGAAGTGAACCCCCAGGATGGGAGTGTGCAGGTCCTCAGGGAGCACAGGACGCGCTGCCCCGTCGTGTTTCAGAATCCTTTGCTCTACGAGCTGGATTAGGGAAATGGGTTTAGGATTTCCTCCTGTTGTTTGATGCTTGCTGTGACTTCCACGTGCTGCTGGGTGACCCCAGGGCTCCCACTGACACGGGTTCAACATCAAAACTTCGCGTTGTTAACAGTTCTGGAGGTTAATAGAGCTGTTTTATAAACACATGTGTGGGCTGAAATGGTTTTATTACGAGAAAGATGCAGCTGAAGGTGAGTCTGAGCCCCAGGAAGAACAGGTATCGTTATTGTTTACGTAACTTTTTTATTCTCTTGCCAGATTTCAGGGATTGTTTGTATATACCCTTGGTCTAATGGCTCCCGTGGGAACTGAGCAGTATTCATCATATTTCCAACCTTTCATTTTGTGATAACTGCAGGATTAGACTCACAGTCCTTTTTTAGCAATCAAATAAAATTTCTAATTACCCGGAGAAGTTCCAATTAGTCTCCTAGAAATAATCAACATTTATACCCTGTATTCCCTCCTCATGCAGCACCCAGACATCCCCCAGCTGAACAAATCCCTCAGCTGTGAACTACTGATGATTTGTGAGATGGATTCAGACTCACCCACGTTCCATTTATTGTGTTCCCCTCCAGTTTCCATGTGCTGGTGGCTGCTTCACCTCTTCAACAATAAACTTCCAGTTCCTTTTCTCACTGCAGCTGAACCAAACCCTGTTTCCGTTCCAGCCCTTCAACACCCAGAGGTGCTTTGGGGGGAACTCAAACCTGCCTTGTTTGGGGGCTGCTGTGGAATTACTGTCACATTTCTCTGGGGGGAGTTCAGAGGAAGCCACAGTTGCCAAAAACACCTTTGCTGGGTGGAGCTGAACCCCCATCAGCTCCTCGCTGGGAGCACAGCTTCCTGACCCACTGAAACTACACAGAGCAAGGGTGTTGTGAAACTGCAGTGGTTAAAAACACCCAGAGCTTTTTTCTTTCTCTGCCAAACTTCCCCCTTTTAAAAAAGCTGCTGAGATGGTCCTGCTTCCAGTCGTGGGGGAAGAGCTCCCCGGGTCCCACCCCCCGAACAATTCATGTCAAAACAACTTCTTTAAAATCCAAACAGCAGAGATACCGTGCCACCAATTCGCTGCTCTTTTCTGACCCAATTAATGAGCATCATTAAGAATTTAATGAAGTTAAATGCACGCTGCTAGAAGGGGGGATGGCCCTCGGGGTTAAAGAGAAACTTTCCCCCCCCCCTTCCCCATCCTGATTTTTCAGGAACAACGAGATGACATCATCTTTTCGCTGACAACCAAGAACTTCTCTAGGCTTACAAAACAACTGGAGTTTTTATTTCGGCAGAACTAAAAAAATCATATATTTATCTACATTGTAGTAAAAACAATGCATTTATTTTGTTGTTGTTGTTTCCATCCTTCATATGTTCATCGACACGTCGCAACCGAACCGGGGGACACGAGGGACCAGGCATGAGGTGACCCCGGGTGGGACCCCCCGGCACCACCAGAGCTTCAAAGCACCAAAAAAGATGCACTTCAAAGTGTCCTCCTCCTCCTCCTCCTCCCAGCAAACACAGCAGCCAGGTCACTTTTTGCGTGGGGGGGCTGCAGCACGTCACCCGCTTCCAAACACGAGAGATTACTATTTTGGGGACACCTTTAAACGAGAATGTTTATTCATATTAAAGCAGAAACCAATTCATAAATGCTGTTTTATACACGGGTGTGCCTGCCAGAGACACGGTGAGACGAGTCAAGGCGGCTGCGAGGAGGATCCTCACTGGAGTCTGCGGTAACTCTTACAGAGTTCGTGGTCCCTGATGTCCCCCCACCCTCCGTTCTTGACGTGAGGGGACAGGGGAGCCATGGAGTACCTTTTACTCACACTCATCCTCTCGGGAAACAGGTGCTGTTGGTTGCTGTTCAAGAGAGAGTCGATTTTGGCACTCTGGGCGGACGGCCTGCAGGATTTCTTGTGGTGCATGCCACAGTCCCCCGTGTGAAAAACCCTGGGGATCTCGGGGACCAGCACCTTCCAGAACTTGGGAAGACAAGAGACAGTCAAGTGCTGCAGGGTCCAGTCCCAGTTGTAGTCGTCGTAGGTGCAGAAGGCGTCCGTGCACTCGATGAGCTTCTCGTAGGTGTCTCTGCCGAAGGCCATGCCCATGTTGTGCTCCGTGGACTTCCACGTCTTCATCTCCGCCTTGTCGGCGCGGCCGGCGAAGCCGCCCCGCACGGTCCCGTAGGTGCCCAGGGACACCACCTGGCACTCGGGGCACTCGCGGCCGCGCAGGGCCCAGAGCCGCTTGAGGACGTGGTAGAAGTCGGGGGCCAGGTAATGATCCTCCTCCAGGAACAGGACGGGCCCCGCGTGCCCCCGCAGCGCCCGCACCCGCTCCCACACGAAGTGCAGCTTCCACCACCAGTGGTGCTTGGTCTGCGCGAACCGCGCCTCCCGGTAGTGCCCGAAGGCGTCGGGGAAGTCGGCGTTGAGGCAGCCCAGGCGCCGCGCCGCCGCCCGCCCCACGTCCCGCGGGCAGTCGCGG
>WEKX01018125.1:800-11405 GCA_013390025.1 Pitta sordida | reverse complement strand
CTCAGGGGTGATATTATCGCTGTCTATGACTACCTGAGAGGAGGTTGTAGTCTTTTCTCCTTGGTCTCTGGGGACAGGATGAGAGGTCATAGTCTTAAGCCTCAGCAGGGAAAGTTTAGACTTGATATTAGGAAAAGGTTTTTTACTGAAAGAGTGATCCAGATTTGGAATGGGTTGCCCACAGAGATGGTTGACTTGCCAACCCTGGAGGTGTTTAAGGGTAGGCTGGATGAGGTGTTGAGCGATAATATCTAGATGTAGATGCTAGCTTACTTGGACTATAGGTTGGACTAGATGATCTTTGAGGTCCTTTCCAGCCTTATCTATACTGCGAATTCTGTGAATGCTGTGACTTAGAAATGTTTTAAAACCAAAGAGTATAGGAGCCATTTACAAAAAGTTGTTTGAAAATAACTAGAAATGGCCAATAATCATGACAGAAGATTATTCCCAGTATGCTTCTCAGAGATTTAATTTTGACATAATTTTTACCAAACAATGCTCATTGACTTATGAACTGTATAGGAAGGACTTATGAAACCAGTGCTAGTGAAACTAGGAAGGAACACAAGATAAATTTGTAAATAATTGCGTTGGTTACGTCATCCATATGTCCCGATATGAGTCAGTAAATAGAGCAATATTTTGGTGCAGGACCATAATGTTAGCAAAACAGTAAGGAGAGAATTACCTTATGAAGTGTGGAGCTTTACCCTGCTGAGCAATCTGAAAAAGACATAAAAATTATATTAGGCAGTCCATGAAGAATGTGGTCTTATGACAAGATAGCAGTTAAGTTTGTGAATACCATCTTTCATTGCAGAAGCAAGAGGTAGTCAAAATAGGAAAAGAGTAATTATCTTTGTCTCAAACACGAATAAGTGCCAAAGTACAGACTGTGGGAACTGGGACTGTTCAGCCTGGAGAAGAGGAGGCTCAGAGGTGACCTCATTGCTGTTTACAACTACCTGAAGGGAGGTTGCAGTCAGGTGAATGCAAATCTCTTCTCTCAGGCAGCCAGCACCAGAACAAGAGGTCATGGCCTTAAGCTATGCCAGGGGAGGTTTAGACTGGATGTTAGGAAAAGTTTTTCACANAGACAATTGTATTTTGAAGGGTAGGAACCCATTAGATTAGAAGCCTTTTCCTGTAATTTACTATTTAAATTTGAAAAAAATGTATTTGTAAAATATAGAAAAAGGAACAATAGCTCTTTATTAAATTATATATTATAAATATAAATATATATATATGTATGTGATAGATGACAAAGCAACAACTTGAGAACAACAGGAAATGACACTCAGAGAACGCTCTCCTGTTCAGGGCCATTCTGACTCTGGTCAGCAGGAAGCATCTTTATCTCTTGGGAGACAAAGGGCCAGCTGAGAACTCAGCAAGGGATTTTGTGGCCATAAAAATGACAGCCACAACAATGGCCAGGACCCTTCTGCAGGTAGCACAAGGGAACTCTCTGATTGTTCCTCGAGGTGGAGGGAGGGGAAAAGAAGCTACTTTGCAGACAGTCGGCCCAATAGTCTGGGACGGGTTTCTGGCAGTGATGGTGGTTTGCAGGGCAAGGCGATACAGGCTTGTGGTGTGGTGTAGGGACAATGCACTGATACCATCAGCAACACGTGCTGGCCTGGAGTTGGGAGAGAGCCATGGCCTCCCAGGTGCTGCTGTAAGAGATGTCTGAGATGGCAACTGGACAGCAGAGTTAAACATGGGGTCACGTGGCAAAGAGGACAGGCACAGGAGGTGTGCAGGGGCGATGCAGGATGCAGCTCAGCTTGCACCATCAGAAGCAACCAACCCAAGAGAGTCAGGGTGTCTGTCACGCATACTTTTTGTGTTCTCTGTTTTCCTGACATGTCTTTCCCCTGGGATTTGCACTGTCGTACGTAGTGGCATTGTGCAATCTGAGCATGCTGAAGGCATGTCTGCCCTGGTTGACTACGGCCTGGCCCCATCACACCCTGCCTCCCTCCACCTGCACACATTGTGCTGCACAACGCCACTCCTACGGGGGGGAAGCAGTGCCCCTGGCCAGGGCCCTGCACTGCCACCCCTTCACTGCCTTCCTCTACCACCACCCTGCAGTGAAGAATGAGAGGCACAGACCCAGTGTGCAAGTGAACACACTGAATTGATTTATTGAACATTCATGGAAACATGTTTTTCACCTTACAGGTAGGGTTACCTAGCTACATTCACATGAAACTTGTCTATAGGTTTACATACTTCAGCATGGGAGAGCAGGGAGTAATACCCTGATCCCATGGGATACTTGGGGAGTGAAGGACACTTCTCTTGTTACTGCGGGATTGTTTAAGGGAGCAGACACTAACATCTTTGGTACCGTAAGATAGTTTTAATTTGCTGCAATCCTGTGTGACTTCTCAGCTCCTTTCAGGCCTCTGCTGCTTTGATGCTTCTTAGCCAAACGTGGCTTGTTCCTACACCACCCTGCCTTCAGGCAGTGGGGGCATGGAACCCTCAGCTCTGTCAGAGCTGCCTTGCAGGGGCTGTTGGGAAAGAAGGCATGCAGGACCTGAACTAAGGGTTGTGTGATGTGGTTGGGATGGAGAAAAAAATCCCATCAGAATTTAAAACAATAATGCTGGAATACAACAATCAAATGNTGTTCAGCCTGGAGAAGAGGAGGCTCAGAGGTGACCTCATTGCTGTTTACAACTACCTGAAGGGAGGTTGCAGTCAGGTGAATGCAAATCTCTTCTCTCAGGCAGCCAGCACCAGAACAAGAGGTCATGGCCTTAAGCTATGCCAGGGGAGGTTTAGACTGGATGTTAGGAAAAGTTTTTCACAGAGAGAGTGATCCCTCAGTGGAATGGTCTATCCTGGGAGGTGGTGAAGTCGCCATCCCTGGAGGTGTTTAAGAGAAGACTTGATGACGAACTCAGTGACATGGTGTAGGTGATGGGAGGCTTGGATGGACAGAGTGTGGTGCTCATGGTTCCCCAGGGTTATGGGTTTGATCCCTGGGTGGGCGCTCACTTAAGAGTTGGACTAGATGATCCTTGTGAGTCCCTTCCAGCTTGGAATAACCTGTGAACCTTGTGTCCTTGCTTCAAAAAAGGCACAGAGAAGCTGGTGTGTGTTCAGAAAAGGTTTACAGGCACAACTCAGAGTCTGTAAAACATACCTGACAGATTAAGATTTAAGCAACTTAGTCAATTTTATTCAGAAGAAGATTTATAAGTTAATTAATTCCAGCCGAGAAATGCTTACATGGAAAAATATTTCAGATCATTACAGACCCTGATTTAATAACAACAAAAAAATTATACGACTATCAAGTGGTTGAAAGCTGGATGTCTTGATTTTAAGACAATTGTATTTTGAAGGGTAGGAACCCATTAGATTAGAAGCCTTTTCCTGTAATTTACTATTTAAATTTGAAAAAAATGTATTTGTAAAATATAGAAAAAGGAACAATAGCTCTTTATTAAATTATATATTATAAATATAAATATATATATATGTATGTNCCAAGAGAGTCAGGGTGTCTGTCACGCATACTTTTTGTGTTCTCTGTTTTCCTGACATGTCTTTCCCCTGGGATTTGCACTGTCGTACGTAGTGGCATTGTGCAATCTGAGCATGCTGAAGGCATGTCTGCCCTGGTTGACTACGGCCTGGCCCCATCACACCCTGCCTCCCTCCACCTGCACACATTGTGCTGCACAACGCCACTCCTACGGGGGGGAAGCAGTGCCCCTGGCCAGGGCCCTGCACTGCCACCCCTTCACTGCCTTCCTCTACCACCACCCTGCAGTGAAGAATGAGAGGCACAGACCCAGTGTGCAAGTGAACACACTGAATTGATTTATTGAACATTCATGGAAACATGTTTTTCACCTTACAGGTAGGGTTACCTAGCTACATTCACATGAAACTTGTCTATAGGTTTACATACTTCAGCATGGGAGAGCAGGGAGTAATACCCTGATCCCATGGGATACTTGGGGAGTGAAGGACACTTCTCTTGTTACTGCGGGATTGTTTAAGGGAGCAGACACTAACATCTTTGGTACCGTAAGATAGTTTTAATTTGCTGCAATCCTGTGTGACTTCTCAGCTCCTTTCAGGCCTCTGCTGCTTTGATGCTTCTTAGCCAAACGTGGCTTGTTCCTACACCACCCTGCCTTCAGGCAGTGGGGGCATGGAACCCTCAGCTCTGTCAGAGCTGCCTTGCAGGGGCTGTTGGGAAAGAAGGCATGCAGGACCTGAACTAAGGGTTGTGTGATGTGGTTGGGATGGAGAAAAAAATCCCATCAGAATTTAAAACAATAATGCTGGAATACAACAATCAAATGAAAAATGAAGCACAGATTTTTAGAAACTAATATTTGGAGTGACTTGAGTATGGATGTAATGCATTTTCACAGGCCTGATGTTTTTAGTCATAAATGGAGAATTATTCTAAAAGATAATGATTTAAGGAAAATCAATTCTAGACTCAAAGTTTGCTTGCAAGCTACAGAAAGATTTATTTTTGGCCTTAGGAACCAGAAAAAAGCCCTTTGAACTAGCAGAGTTGCCTTGCCCTCCCAAACATCTCAAAAAGCCAAAGGCAAAAAGCCCTGCTCCCACTCTCTCTCCTGACTAAATGCATCTGCTTAATGCATATGCAAACCACCACATGAGTATTTATCCCATCACCATTATGTCACAAATTTACTCTTTGCTTTAAGCCTTCAACCAACCAGCTCCAATATTTTACATTCCTTTGCTTCCTGTTTTGTCTAAAACTGTGTTCATCATTCTGTGCTGGGAAACCAGAAATTTTGCCTTTAGTATTGAGCCTTAAATTTCAGGTCTGGCAAATGCCTTTAACACGTACTAATTCTTCTAAATCCACATCTTCTAACTATTTCACTAAAATCTCTAAATTTCTAAGCCTCCAAATTATATCTATCTCACTAAAATATATGAATTTCTAAATCCTCAAATCAATGCACACAAAGCCTAAATAGAAACTATAATCTTGAGGTAGATGTCATTGGGCAAGGTTTTACTAGCTTTACTTAATGCTCTGTTTGAATGACTAACTCTTTCTGCTGGTCCCTATTATGAATTGTGAGGCCCAAAGGATCCTCTAGGTAAAGCTATTCTAGAAGTCCATCCGTGTTGCCTATACAGTAATCCCTTGCTACTGATTAAAAGAAATCAGTTTCAGGACAGAAGGATTGCTTGCAAGCTACAGAAAAGTTTATTTTTGGCCTCAGGAACCAGGGAAAGAACACTTCAGGCAGCAAAGTGTCCCCTGGCCCTCCTGAGTGCGAAAAGGCCCTGCCCCAATTTTGCCACCTGTATGTGTACACCTACCTAACCCATATGCATAAAACTTCATGAATATGTATCTCATCATCATTATGTCATAAATTTATACTTTGCTTGAAGCCTTTGACCAACCAGCTCCGATGTTTTACATTCCTTTGCTCCTTGTTTTGTCTAAAACTCTGTTCTGTTTATCATTTTGCACTGGGAAACTACAGTTTTTGCCTTTAATATAGGGCCTTAAATTTCAGGGTTGGCAAATGCCTTTAACGTCTACTGATTCTTCTAAATCCAAACCTTCTAGCTTTTTACTACAATCTCTAAACTTCTAAGTCTCCACATTATATCTTTCTCACTATAATCTATAAATTTCTACATCCCCAGATCACTACTTCATGCTTCAACATTCCCTGTTCCAGTACTTCATACCTTTTTTTTCCCTGTGAAGCTTTTCCCTGCTTATTCTCCACTTTGCAGGGTTTTTTTGGGTCACATGGCCAGCATGAGAGCCAAGGCTGCTCCCTGGCTCAGCAAATGTTCGTGCATGCATACGGCATTCCTCTCCTGCAGCAGGGTGGGACCTGCCTGCACTGGTGGTGGGAGCCTCCGTGCTGTGGTGACAGTGGAGACAAGTCCTTCTGCTCACCCATCCCAGCATATAGTGCAGGGAGGGGTGGAGAATGCTGCCTCTGCTCCCCTGTCCCAGCACATGATGCGGGGAGGGGTGGGGAGAACCTTCCAGCACTCACTGGGACTGCGGGAGTGGGGCGGTGCATAGGCCATATTTACATACATGTACATACTTCAAGGATTTCACTTCTCATGGCATGTTCTTGGAACCAACCCCCGCAATAGATGAGGCATTACTGTATATCATTCTATGAAATTTTGAAAAGCAGCTGCTCTGTATTTCCAGAGCAAGACCAGCTGAAACTATTCAGAAACAAGATATGACCATAATATCAGTTATATAGACTATTCTAGCCTCATGTGGTCATTTTTCCAATGACTTAGCATATGTGACAAGCCCTTTGTCCTATTGCTGTCCTCAGATTAAACTTGGGAGAGACACATGCCTTATACATGAACTATAAACTTTAACATCCTGAACTCACTGGAGCCTCCAAACATCTCTAACATCCTTGAATTCAAGACATTTCAGTACATCCCATGCTAACCCTGTGCAGCTAAATGCACATATAAAGTGCTCTGAGCACTTTCAAGGAACAGATGACTAAGTACCCTATACGGTACAGTAATGGAATAGAAGTTATATGCTTGTGGATTCAGAGCTCTGATTACATGACCAAAATGCACTAAATCTGCAGTTCTCTGCAAATCTCTATTTTTTCCTGCCATTTTTCTCTTCCTGTATTACATAGACTGGTGAACAGCAGCAATCATTTAACACTAAAACACCCACAAAGCTACCTCTGAGTGATGCACATCCTAGTAATACTACATGCATTTAGTACAGCCAGAAGATCCTATGCCTTGTCCTCCTCATCAGATACTGTAACTGTCCCCAGGAACCCCTTACAGACCTGCTTTCCTTCTGGTAGGAGAGGATTTGACTTATTCAAATCCATCCCAACTCCTGCTTGGAAGAATGTGGAGATAGGTGAAATGATAACAGCTGATTTGGACTTGTCAGAGTTCACCCCAAAACTACCTGGAGCAGCTGCTGAAGGAAAAATGATGTAGCGTGAAGGGGCAGGACAGAACTGCTGGGTTCCAAGGCAGTTCAGTGTAGCTCTGCTCATCACCATCCTGTTGCCCTCTCTGGAGAGACTGACCTTTTTGCCACTACAGTGCAAACTTGCCTTGCTTTTTGGTCCTTCAGGATACTGTGCATTTTATCACCCTTTGGGATGTTGATCTGCCACGTGATATTTCTCAGTATCCAGCCAGCATGCACACCAACATGCACTGCAGTGCCATCCAGTTCCAAGGAAAGTTTTCACGAAGAAGTCACCATCCTTCAGATATCACCCACTACAATTTCAGATTTCTAAACAGAGCATTCTTCACCATTCTTCAGTATTTCTTAATCAGATGAAACAGATTATTTGAATGAAAAAGATGTAGGATATAGTGATCCTCCGCATAGTCATGATCCATAATTTGGTGGATCCGAATAGTTGCGGGTGATTTTTCAGCAAGTGGTGCGACCTCGGTGCGTGCACAGAATGTACCACGAAACCATCAGCTCATGAATATATAATGAGGTCATGAATATATAATTGGTCCCCTTCACCGTCACCACCCACCAGACTTGCCATACATGCTTCATTCTCACCGTTTAGGAGAAAGCAGAGCCGGTCCCATCCCCATGAAGCCAGGAGTGCTGCTGTGCATCCCCGGCACAAAGGGACTGAGGCCATGCTGGCACTTCTGGGCATGGTGGTGTGACGCAGCTGTGAACTGGGGGATGGCAGGGGATGGTTGCCACTGCCAATACCAACCTTGAGGTGGCAGCAGACAGGAGATTTAAACCCAGGTGGACAGGAGCGGAGCCACCGACTCAGCACCACATTTCATCTCTGCCGACACCAGTGGAACATAAGTGGCATAGCTTGGTGTGTCCCAATGCCAGCGATGCGGGCTCCTGACATCAGAGTGCTGGCACCGGACCTCCCCTCACTACCCAAAATAAAAAGTTCCCTTGTAGGATGTGTGGGGCAGAGGAGGAGCAGAGGGAGGGTAGGAGAGGGAAGGGGAGAGTTGTGGGGTGGGCAGCAGGTGCAGGCACGAGCTGGGCTGCAGGGGCTCCCATTGCAGGATGCCTCTGTCCTCCGGTGCTGCACCCTCTCCCATCCGTCCCTGCCCTGTGCATCTCAGGAGCCACCCGCCCCATCCCAGGGTGGCCGGAACAGCGCTACTTGATTGCACCCACTCTTGTCAGAAAAGCTTTGGTCAGGGTTGTTACATTCCTGGAAAAAGAAACTCCAAATAAAGCAGCTGCTTTGAACAGCAGGGACTGTCCCAGCCTGTTCAGCTGTCGCTGTCGTCACACAGTGCCACGGTACCCACTGGTGCCACACCAGCCAGCACTGAACTCATTCCCCAAGCCTTCCCCAGAGTCCTGCTCTGGAGAGTCATGCCACCTCTGCCGTGTTTGAACACAAGAGACACACACCAGCAACCAGAAACTCCAATAAAATCGAGCAGAGACGCGGCAGGGAGAGGACAGTGGTGGGGGTGGGCACCGGCTTCCCAGCTCCCAGCCAGTTTCTGTGCTTGGAAAAGCAGCTCCCTTCCTGGAGCTGGGATGTGGTAAAAGGCATTTCCTCCACTTTAATGAGGCATTACAGAGGGAGCTCTGTTCTCAGGACTGCCCTCCAGACCTTATTAAGGGAGGGGGCATGGCTAGAGGCATGGCATACTTGAATACTTAGTGGGTTCACTATCTTCGCAGATTCCAAGATTTGCGTGAAGAGGCCCAGACCCAACAGCCCGCGAGTAACAGGGGATCACTGTACTTTCTACCATTTCTCATTCCAAGTATTTCTGCCAGGGTTTGTGGGCAATGATTTGTTCACTCTTGCTGTCCTGTGCTGTTTTAAGTAATTTCTTCTCAAAATGCAAAAAAACTATTCATCCAGGATATAAACAGTTGAGGAGGGTTTTTCTGCTGACCCAGGAACTGTAGCTTGTTACATACATGAAGTCAGTTTTATTTTCAATTCTCCTCTCCATAATGGATGTTTACCACTGTTCCCTTAACAGATTCATGGTGAAAACTATTGGTAGCTCAGCAGTTATACATCAGTAACACCTTCCCAAGAGGCTTATGTTACATGACTTGGCACTTCTGCATTTACTGATAGCAGTCAGGCAATGCAAATACATTAATTTTTCATCCATTTAAACTGCTGTATGAGATCAAAGCCAAGTAACAAATGACGGTAAGAAACAACAAAGTATAAGGATAATCTTTGCATTTCTTCTACTTTTCCTGAACAATTATTTTAAAAGTGTGATACTGAAAGTTGGTGCTTCCTTAGTACAAGACACATTAAATGCTTGATGCACTGAGTTTCTAGTATCTATGCAAAGCACTTAGCAATAAATCATTGCACACTTATAACAGTATAACTTGGTGGTAGAAAATGTGGAAGATGAGAAGACAACTTCCTCTCTGGATTAATTTGGATGAAATCCCAAATTCCATGTACTTAGGCATGATTATCCTCAATTTGCTGTTTTGTGCAAATTTATTTGACCAACTCCATATTTAGCAGAAGTTGGAGATGTTCCATTTAAATCCTATAGAGAAAGCCAGATGATCAGAGCTTCATAACACAAAGAAATTTGAACACTGCTGGGAATATATAAAAAGAAATCTCCCATCCCTCTCAAAAATCACATTACAATGTAGCCTGCTCCACATGAAAGCAATGGTGTCTTTCTATGATAATTTCATTCAAAACAATAACAGCTATGCAAATTCATTTTCTAACATAGGACCAGGACTCCCTTCCCTCCTTCCCTCCTTCCCTCCTTCCTTCCCTCCCTCCCTCTTGTGTTAGCCAAGCAAAACAAAGCGGGTGGTGCAGCCACCCTCCTGGTAATGGTGTGTGTCTTTTTTTTTTCCTATCCCCTTCATGAGCAATGGTTTTCAAACAGTCAAAGACCATTGCTAGCAGAAGTGTACTAACACAAATAGAAACCTCCCTGAAGGAGGCAGCTGTCCAGATGAATGATCTGCTCTACATGGTGATAGAGCGTAAGGAAAAATGTAGAAAGACTAAGGAGCATTCAGGAAAGTGAAAGGAAAATAGATTAGTGGAGTTACACCCGGCACTTAGTCGTGTTAGCCAGTTTGCAGTCATCTGGAACCTCCTCAGTGAACCAGGGCTGATGATACATGATGCCGGGTTCTTCACTTCGGCCATAACAACCCCATGCACTGCTATCGGCTGGGGGAGGAGTGGCTCGAGACTAGCGAAGTGGAGAGAGACTTGGGTGTACTGATCGATAGGAAACTCAATATGAGCCAGCAGTGTGCCCAGGTGGCTAAGAAGGCCAATGGCATCCTGGCCTGCATCAGGAACAGTGTGGTCAGTCGGTCCAGGGAGGTTGTCCTTCCCCTGTACACAGCGCTGGTCAGACCTCATCTTGAGTACTGTGTGCAGTTCTGGGCTCCCCAGTTTAAGAGGGATGTTAAGCTGCTTGAGAGGGTCCAGAGAAGGGCAACGAGGATGGTGAAGGGACTGGAGGGCAGGCCCTATGAGAAGCGACTACAGGAACTGGGACTGTTCAGTCTGGAAAAGAGGAGGCTCAGAGGTGACCTCATTG
>WEKX01018124.1:0-18198 GCA_013390025.1 Pitta sordida | reverse complement strand
CAAGGAGAGATGGGAGACTGGGAAGGAATTCCTGGCTGGGAGGGTGGGGAGGGGCTGAGCCAGAATTCCCAGAGAACCCGTGGCTGCCCCACCCCTGGAAGTGTCCCCTTGGAGCCTCCTGGACTCACAGAAGGTGTCCCACAAAACGGGATGAGCTCCTCTCCATCCCCCCTTCCCCAACTCCCCGATCCTCTCAGAACCACTTTAAACTCCTTCCTGNGGAGGAGGAGGAGGAGGAGGGAGCGGCTTCCGCAACGTCTACGCCGAGGTGCTGCACTTCCAGTCGGTGTGCTCGTGCCTGTGGTACAAGAGCCGCGAGAAGCTGCAGTATTCCATCCCCATGATCATCCCCAGGGATTTTTCCAGCTCGGACACGTGCGTGGAGCAGAGCCGGGAGCCCCCCGCGCCCCCCGGGCCCTGCCTGTGCGGCGCCCGCCGCTCGGCGCTCAGCTCCGTCTCCACCGGCATCCACAGCCTGGCGACATTCCCGGCCATCCGCAAGCGCCGCAGCTCCGTCTGAGCCACCCCCTGCCCTCCCGACACAACCCTCTCACATCCCCCTTCCCCAAAAAACACACCCTCCTCGGACCTGGGGGGGAACCACGGGAATGGCGATCCCGGCCGGAGCTGCCGGGCGTCGGCTGGTTTTAATTTAAAACTTGGGTTGGTTTTAATTTAAAACTCGGGTTGGTTTGGGGGTTGGTTTGGGGTTTTTTTTTAATTATTTTATTTTGGGGAGACCGCTCCTGTGAAATGTGAAGGTGGGAAGGGTGGAGAGGGTTTGGGGGCGGGAGGGGAACACCACGAAATTGGCATCCAGGTGGGATTCCCATCGGGAATGCCCCGGGAAGCAGAGGGCTGGAAGGGTCTCGGTGGGTGAATCGGGCTAAGAGGGGCTTTGCCAAGCCCGGGAGACAAGGCGGGAGCCGGGCAGGCGGCCCCAGAGCCCTGCCCTGCTCTGCCCGGGATTTGGGGTGATTGGTGCTGGGAATCCTCGGGATTCAGCGGGAGTCACCCACGGGAGGCAGGGTGGGACACTGGGATCCCCCCTCTCCAGCCTCGCCGAGGTTGTTCCTCTCTGGGAGGGATTTTTGGGGTCGATCTGGGATGTTACCCCCCCGGGATTCCCAGCTCCACCCTCTCCCTGGAATGGAGCTGTTCCCCTCAGGGAGTTGTTTTGGGGGTCAATCTGGTGCATCATCCCTCGGGATTCCCGACTCCGTCCCTTCCCTGAGGCTCCGGGAATGGAGCTGTTCCCCTCTGTGAGGAACTCCAGGTGACAGTTTGGGGTGTTATCCCTCGGGAACTCCATCCTCCCCATGGAATGGGGCTGTTCCCCTCTGTGAGGAATTCCAGGTGACAGTTTGGGGTGTTATCCCTTGGGAACTCCATCCTCTCCATGGAATGGGGCTGTTCCCCTCTGTGAGGAACTCCAGGTGACAGTTTGGGGTGTTATCCCTCGGGAACTCCATCCTCTCCATGGAATGGGGCTGTTCCCCTCTGTGAGGAACTCCAGGTGACAGTTTGGGGTGTTATCCCTCGGGATCTCCATGGAATGGGGCTGTTCCCCTCAGGGAGCTGTTCTGGGGGACAGCCTGGTGGATTTATCCCTTGGGATCCTCATCCTCGCCAGGACTCCGGGAATGGAGCTGCTCCCCTCCGTGAGGAATTCCGGGGGACAATCTGAGGTATTATCCCTTGGGATCTCCCTCTCTGCCAAGGCTCCGGGGATGGGATTGTTCCCCCGCTGGGGAGGAATTTTGGGGGGGACAATCAGGTGCATCATCCCTTGGGATTTCTGTCTCCTCCTCCTCCTCCTCCTTGAGGATCCGGAGATGGAGCTGCCACCCCTGAGGGGGAATTTTGGGGGACAATCTGTTACCCCAGGGCAGATATTTGAGGGGACAATCTGCCACCCCTGGACAGATATTTGATGGGACAATCTGCCACCCCTGAGGGGGAATTTTGGGGGACAATCTGTTACCCCAGGGCAGATATTCTGGGGGACAATCTTCGACCCCAGGGGGGTATTTGGGGGACAATCTGTTACCCCAGGGCAGATATTTTGGGTGGACAATCTGCCACCCCCCATTTCAGGGGACAATCTGGGGTGTTCCAAGACTCTTCCATCCTTCTCCTCCTTTCCCCCCCCACTCCCTTTCCCCCAGCACTGGGATGCTCCCAGAATTCCCAGGACTGAGCCCTGCGGGGAGGGGACGGCGCGGGGGAGGAAGGACACTTTGGGGACAGCAACCCCCCCCTTTTTCTGCCTGTTTTGTCACTTTAAAGAACAGAAAGCCGCTGTTTTTCCAACACTTGACCTGCACAGCCCGTCAGACACCGGAGGATATTTATTATTAATGGCACTCCCGGCGGATCCATAGAAATCTATAAATAGCTCTCGCACAGGAGGCTCGGGGAGGGAAAAGGTTCGTGGCTTTCAAGGGGTTGGGGGGGAGGGAATTTCTTCTCGCTCTTCGCATCTTCCTCGTCCAAGGGCTCCCGCGGGGAATTCTGCACCCCCTCGGGAAAGTTCCTCATGCCAAAGTCTTGTTTGTAGCGCGGAGAGAGAAATAAAGGCTGGATCTGAGCTCGGGAGCGCCTCCGACCATTCCCGGGGGGAGGGAAAGGAGGATGAGGGGTTGGGAGAGGGATGGAGGGTCCTGATCCCTTGGAACCCGAATCCTTCCCTCTGGAAATGGAAGGAGGATGAGGGGCTGGGAGAGCAGGGTCCCGATCCCTGTGGGATCTCGGCTCCTTCCTTCGGGGGCTGGGAGAGGGATGAGGGGCTGGGAGAGGGATGAAAAGTTGGGAGAGGGATGAGGGGCTGGGAGAGGAGGATCCTGATCCCTTGGAACCCGGATCCTTCCCTCTGGAAATGGAAGGCGGATGAGGGGCTTGGGAGAGGGATGAAAAGATGGGAGAGCAGAGCCCCGATCCCCTGGGAGCTCGGAACTGCCTTAGAACCTTTCCTCGGGAGCTGGAGAGGGATGAGGGGCTGGGAGAGGGATGAGGGGCTGCGAGAGGAGGGTCCTGCTCTGCTGGGACATCGGAACTGCCTCGGATCCTTTCTTCAGGAATCGGGAGGGAAAGGGGCTGGGAGAGGAGGGTCCTGATCCCTTGGAACCTCAGCAGCCCCTCGGATCCTTCCCTCGGGAGCTGGAGCGGGATGAGGGGCTGGGAGAGGGATGAGGGGCTGGGAAAGGTTTTTCCCAATAAACAGGCGCCTCCTGCCGCTTGTTTTCGGATTCACGGAGCAAAGCGACCTTGTTCCTTTTGGGATTCCACACCCCCCCTGGATGCTGCCGGTGGATCCTGGCCAAGGAACGAGCCCCAGAAATGCACATTCGGGGAAAAACGAGGAGCTGGAAGTGGGTTTTTATTGCTCTGAAAGCCTCCGAGGCTTTATTGGGGGTGGTGGGGGGGTGGTGGTGTGGAATCGGAGCTTTGGAAACGCTGTGGTGGTTTCTCCGGAGGACGAGATGTGAAAACTGGGAATGAGGAGGGGACGGGTTTCAAGGAGTCCTTTCCCTCCAGGTGTCAGACAAGGCCGGAGGAAATCAATGAAAAGCTTTTAAGCCTCTCCAAAAATCCCCGGGATCACAAAAATAGCAGCTCTTTGGAGCAGCTCCTTGCTGGGATTCCGGAGGGTTGGGGGTCACGGGAGTCAGGGAGGAGAACAGGGATCCAGGGATGGGAGGTGGGTTGAGGGGATGGGCTGGAGCTGCTGCCAATTCCCAACTTCCCATCAGCTCCAAGGTGGGATAGGGGAGGGGGCAGAGCCCTTCTCCAGCCCTGGAATGATTCCCAGAATGGTTTTTGTGGGAAGTGACGTTAAACTCATCCCATCCCATGGGCAGGGACACCTCCCGCTGTCCCAGGGGGATCCAACCTTTCCTGGGACACTGCCAGGGATCCAGCCCAGCTTCTCTGGGAATTCCAGCCCAGCCAGGAATTCCTTCCCAATCTCCCGTCTAACCCTGGGAAGCCATTCCCTGTGTCCTGTCCCTCCAGCCCTTGTCCCCAGTCCCTCTCCAGCTCTCCTGGAGACCCTTTGAACTCTGGAAGTTTTCCTGGATCTCCAAGTTTTCCCTGGATCCTTCTCTCCCACTCCTTGAATTCCAAGCTGTGCCGCAACAGGAGCAGCGACGGCCACAAATTCCCCAGGGATCCATCCGGACACCGGGAATACACGGGGAGATGTTCTGCCTGGAGCCCTCTGGAGGCGGCTGGAAGGTTCATCCCTGGATTTTCCAGCGCCGCGGAGCCGCAGGAATGTTGCGCTAGAGGGCACCCAGGGATCGCTGCTGAGGCTTCCCGGGATGCAGCTCATCCCTGTCCCTACCCCTGGAGCGCTCCGGGAACAGTTTTATCCCGTTCCAGGCCCAGTTTAACCATTCCAGGCGGCCAGTGCCGCGCTGGGAGCTCAAGGCAAGCGGGAATTTGGGATACCGGCTCCTGGGTGGGATGGTGGAGAGGAATGAACTCCTCCGGGAACATCTCGGATCCCGGGAGGGTTCAGGGATTCCCGAGGGCTGGAAGTGCCGTGGATGTCCTTTCCAAAGATTTCCATTCCCGGGAACATCTGGAGCTTTCCCGGTTCCCTTGGATCCACATCTCCCTGTGCCTCGCCCTCCTGGGGCAGATCCCAAAGAACTCTGGGCATTCCCTGCCCCTTGATGCTCCCTGGAATTTCAGGGGAGCCCAAGATTAAGGAGAGACCTTGGAGCCGCTTCCCGGGCCTCAAGGGGCTCCAGGAGAGCTGGAGAGGGACTGGGGAATGCCAGGACACAGGGAATGGCTTCCCAGGGAGAGATGGGAAATTGGGAAGGGATTCCCAGCTGGGCTGGAATTCCCAGAGAAGCTGTGGCTGCCCCTGGATCCCTGGGAGTGTCCCAGGAAAGGTTGGATCCCCCTGGGACAGCGGGAGGTGTCCCTGCCCATGGGATGGGATCATCCCTAAAATCCCTTCCCACCCAAACCATTCCATGATCCCAGGGAACCTCCATCCCCTCAGGAATCCCCAGCTCATCCCAGTTTCCCAGCTCAGACCCCTCAGAGCCCCATTCCCCTCTGGATGCTGGAGGGGCCCCATTTCCCCTTTTCCCCCCAGGATTTATCCCCCATTCCACCCAGGACCCGCAGACTCCAACATTCCACCATCCACGAGACCCCCTGGATCCCAAACCCTCGGGAGCAGCTCCAGGGCTCATAGAGCCCCCCGGGATCCGGGGAATGAGGGGAGCAAACACCCTTTTTTTTCCCCCTTTTTTCACAGTTTCTCTGCAATTTTCCCTCCGCTGAGCGTGAGGAACATCAGGAACATCCCACACCCGGCTCTGAATCACTGCTGCTGCTCCTCATTCCAGAGGGAAAGGATTGTTTTCCATGGAAGAATCCAGCCTTCACTCTTCCCTCCGTGTGCAGCTCCCACGGCCCCAGGATCCCATTAAAATGAAAGCAGCAACGTTCAGATTGTGATGGTACAGAACATTAAGTCCAAAATTAATGATATTTTCTCTTCTTCAACCTTTTTCTCTATTATTTCCCTGCCTCCCCCCCCCCAGCTTTTCTCTTCCCACGCCTGGACAGATCTTTTCAGCCTCCCCACTTGTCAAAGCTCTGAAATCTTTCCTGTTAATTATCCAGAGTTGGTGTGGTTTGCCTTTCCTGCTTTTTGGTTTGGTTTTTTTTGGTGTTGTTTGAGAGTCGGACAAAAACATCGCTGGTTTTATGGGATGGTTTGAGTGGGAAGGGACTTAAATCCCATCCCAATTCCATGGGCAGGGACACCTCTCGCTGTCCCAGGGGGGATCCAACCTCTCCTTGGACACTCCCAGGGATCCAGGGGCAGCCACAGCTTCTCTGGGAATTCCAGCCAGGACACAGGGAATGGCTTCCCAGGGATAGGTGGGATCTTGGAAACAATTCCTGCCTGGAAAGGGTGGGGAGGCCTTGGCAGGGGCTGCCCAGGTTGGTTTGGAGTCCCCGTCCCTGCAGGGATTTAAATCCTTGTGGATGTTGTGCTTGGGAATGTGGGTCAGTGCTGGGACAACTCCTGGACTCCACGGGCTCCAAGGGCTTTTCCAAACCAAACAATTCCTTGATTTGTGGTTTCTCCCTCCAAGGACTCTGGAACCCCTCTGGATTCACTCTTCCCCACTGGAAGGGCTTCCCAAAAGTCGGGGGAGTTTGGATCCTCCTGGACAGCCCCGAGAATTTGGGAGAATGGGGAGGGAGAGGGAGGTGTGACACTCCTGTTCCCGAGGCTCCATCCTGCAGATCCCAGGGAACCTCTGTTTCCACACTCACAACGTCCTGGGAAAGGTTTGGGAAGGGATGAGGTTTGGGAAGGGAAGGGATAAGATTTGGGAAGGTTTGGGAAGGGAAGGTTGGGAACGGGAAGGGGGGAAAAAAGGAGGAAAAGGAAGGGGGAGGGAAGGTTAAGAGTGAGGAGGGGAAAGGAAAGGGAGGAAAGGGGAGGAGAAGGGAAGGGTGAAGAGGTGGGGAAGAGTGGAAATGGGACAGGGAGAGAGGGGAACAGTGGGGCGGGAAGAGAGAGAGGAGAGGGAAGAGGAGCGGAGTGGAAAAGGTGTGGAGGGGGAGGAGAGGGAAGGTGGAGGGGAAGGGAAGGGAAGGGGAGGAGAGGGGAGGGGCGGCAGAGCTCCTGAATAATTCAAGGCTGGGAGGGAAGGAGGGAAGGAGGCAGCTCCGCACCGGGCTGCCGGCACAGCACCGCTCTCGGCTGCGCGGCTGGGACCGCGGGCACCGCACCGGGAACCGGGCACCGAACCGGCCACCGCACCGGCCACCGAATCGATCCGGGAACCAGGGACAGCGCCAGGCACCGACCCGGGCAGCGGGAAGCGCCCCGGGACTGGCATCCTGCACCCCGGGATTGGCATCCTGCACCCCGGGCTCCATCGCTCCATCGCTCCATGGCGCTGCTGCTGCACCTCCGCTCCGTGTCCGGCCTCCGCGGCAAAGGCGACCGCATCGCCAAAGCCGCCTTCCGAGGTACCGGGATGGGGAGAGGGAAGAGCCGCATCCCTCCCAAGGGACACCCCCCACCGCCTCTCAAAGGGACCCCCAGCACCGGCTGGAACACCCCCCCCCAAAAATGCCCCTCCCCGGGGGTCCCTTCCCTCCCCTCCCCAGGGCACTGCGGTCCCCGTGTCGCCTCCCCCTGCCCGGCGGGATTCATCCCGGGTGAAGTCCCGGGGTGGGAAATTCCCGGCGGGAGAAGGAGGACGGTGTGTCCCGGCTGGAAGGAGCTGCCGCAGGGTCCGGGGTGGGGGGGCTGGGGGGCCAAACTGGGCCACCGAGTGTCGCCTCGGAAGGGACCGGGAGGGAAGTTGGCTCCTCCGGGAATTCTCCCCAGGATGCCGCAGCTCCAGCCCCGCCGGGATCCGCTCCGGCTCCAAAGGATTCCTTGGGAAGCTGAGAAAGGAGCAGCAGCTCTTTGCTGGGGAGGTGGCGGGGGTTGTTCCCGAAGCTTTTCCAGCCCCGCGAGGGCTCGGGATGGGCTGGATCCTCCTCCCAGGAGCAGGCGGGTGTGGGATGAAGCCGGGAACAGCAATTCCATGCTTGGGAGAGCAGGGAATAGGTAATTCCAGCGGCGGCCGGCGCTGCCTGGAACGGCATTCCCTGCTCTGCCGGCACGGGCAGCAAAAATGGACATTTATCCCTTATTTCCCCTGTCCTGCATCCCAGGATTAATGAAATTAATGAAATTCCCGGGAATAGGTCGGGTCCTCGCCTGACTGGGAGCCTGGAGCAATCCCAGCCCTCAAGGTTTCCCTCCTCCCCTGGAAGGTGGGAATGGGGCTGAGGGGGCCCCCAAAAAATTCCAGTTCTGGATGTGTCTGGTCCTGTGGGACAGGCGGGACCTGGCCCTGCTTTGGCATCTGGGCGATGGGAATGGCAGGGAGAGGTGGGAGATTGGGAAGGGATTCCCGGCTGGGCTGCAATTCCCAGAGAAGCTGTGGCTGCCCCTGGATCCCTGGGAGTGTCCCAGGAAAGGTTGGATCCCCCTGGGACAGCGGGAGGTGTCCCTGCCCATGGAATGGGATCATCCTTAAAATCCCTTCCCACCCAAACCATTCCAGGAGCCCAGAGCTCCCACAACACCAGGACACAATTCCAGGTGGGATTCCCTTCCCTCAACACCTTTCTGGAACCAAACAAAGAGCACAAATCCTCGGGAGCTGAACTTTTCCTGGTTAATTTATAACAGGCCCCGAGGGACAACTTGTTCCCATAAATTCTGGGATGAGGGAAACGCAAACCAGGGAACTCCGGTGTGGTTTGGGTGGGAAGGGAAGGAATTCCCGGCTGGGCTGGAATTCTCAGAGAAGCTGTGGCTGCCCCTGGATCCCTGGGAGTGTCTAAGGAAAGGTTGGATCCCCCTGGGACAGCGGGAGGTGTCCCTGCCCATGGAATGGGATCATCCTTAAAATCCCTTCCCACCCAAACCATTCCCAGGGAATTCCCCCAGGCTGTGCCCCCTGATCCCAATCCCAGGGTCTCCCTTTCCAGGGTTTCCTGCCCTTCACCCACCCGCTTTTCCCGCTTTTCCCTCTCCAGGGCTCTCCTTCTACACCCGAGTGCTGGAGAACTGTGAGGACGAGGCTCGGTTCGATGAGGTGAGAGGGGTTTTCCATGGAATTCCATTTGCTTTGCCATAATTCCAGTGAATATCCCAGAGGCTCCCTGTCCTGGTGAATATTCTGGGGCTCCTGGTGTCCAGGGCCTTCCGATATTCAGGGACTCCCAGCCCGGGTCAATATCCAGGGATTTCCTTGTCCTGGTGAATATCCAGGGATTCCAATGTCCAGGGATTCCCACTCCCACTCCATACTGGGGGAGTATCCAGTGGCTCCCTATATCCAGGGGCTTCCAGTCCAGGTGAATATCCAGGGATTCCCAGTCCAGGTGAATATCCAGGGACTCCCAATATCCAGGCATTTCCAATACCCAGGGACTTCCAGCCCAGGCCAATATCCAAGGATTTCCATGTCCAGGGATTTCCGATATCCAGGGATTTCCAATATCCAGGGATTCCAATATCCAGGGATTCCCAGCCCAGGGGAATATCCAGTGGCTCCCCATATCCAGGGGCTTCCAGTCCAGGTGAATATCAAGGAATTCTCATTCCTGGTGAATATTCAGGGGCTCCCAATATCCAGAGGCTCCCAATATCAAGGAATTCTCAATCCAGGTCAATATCCAGGGGGTCCCAATATCCAGGGGCTCCCAGTCCAGGTCAATATCCAGGGACTCCAAATATCCGTGGGCTTCCAGTCCAGGTGAATACCAAGGAATACCTGGTCCAGGTGAATATCCAGGGATTTCAAATATCCAGGGATTGCCAGTCCAGGTGAATATCCAGGGATTTCAAATATCCAGGGATTGCCAGTCCAGGTGAATATCCAGGGATTTCAAATATCCAGGGATTGCCAGTCCAGGTGAATATCCAGGGATTTCAAATATCCAGGGATTGCCAGTCCAGGTGAATATGTATATTTNTATATATATTTATTTTTACATGTATATTTTGTACATATTTTATATATACACCCACATTTACACCATACTATATATATTTATATATATTCACATTTATATTTTATATGTTTGCATACATATTGTGTACACATTTTACATATATACACATACACAAATTCCATATATTTTGTATTAATTCTCCCATTTCTCCAATGTACCTTTTATATTTATATATTTTATATCCATTTCTGCACGTATTTTCCATAACTATTTCCCATTCATTCCCCCATTTCTCCAATGTCCAATCGAGATTTATATATTTATATATTAATATATTTTATATCCATTTCCATCCGTTTCTTCCTATATATTTTACACTCATTCCCACATTTCTCCAATGTCCAATGGACATTTATATATATTCAAGATTTCATACATTACAACATTATTTTATATATATTTTTAATCCATTTCCACGTGTACTTCCCATAAATATTCCCACATTTCCCCAATATTTCCACTCTATTTCCAAACACTTCCATTATTTCCACTCTATTTCCAAATATTTCCATTATTTCCACTCTATTTCCTGTATTTCCACTCTATTTCCAAATATTTTCACTCTATTTCCAGTATTTCCACTCTATTTCCAATATTCCCAAATATTTCAAATATTCCCACTCAAATATTTCCAATATTTCCCCTCTAATTCCAATATTTCCACTCAAATATTTCCAATATTTCCACTCTATTTCCAATATTCCCAAATATTTCCAGTATTTCCACTCTACTTCCAATATTTCCAATATTTCCACTCAAATATTTCCATTATTTTCACTCTATTTCCAATATTTTAAAATATTTCCAATATTTCCACTCTATTTCCAATATTTCCACTCTATTTCCAATATTTCCAATATTTCCACTCTATTTCCAATATTTCCAAATATTTCCAATATTTCCACTCTATTTCCAATATTCCCAAGTATTTCCATTATTCCCACTCAAATATTTCCAATATTTCCAATATTTCCACTCTATTTCCAATATTCCCAAGTATTTCCATTATTCCCACTCAAATATTTCCAATATTTCCAATATTTCCACTCTATTTCCAATATTCCGCAGACGTTCCGGTGGCCGGTGGCGACGGAGATCGACGGGAACGAGCTCCTGGAGATCCAGGTGTTCAACTACAGCAAAGTCTTCACCAACAGGTGAGGGAGGGACGGAATTCCCTTGGGATTTTGGAAGGGGAGAGGGTTGGGAATATCAAGGGCTGTGTTTTTCCATGGGGATCCCGTTGGTTTTCCATAAAATCCGCGTGTTTCTGAAGGAAGCCGATGGGTCTGGGTGGATCCTCCAGGTGGGAGTTGATGTGTCAATGTGGTTTTCCTGGATTTCCCGAGTCCTGAGGGGTGTGGGTTTGGTTTTGTGGTGTCAAATCCATGGGAGCGTCCAAGGAAAGGTTGGATCCCCCTGGGATAGCGGGAGGTGTCCCTGCCCATGGGATGGGATGGGCCTTGAAATCCCTTCCCACCCAAACCATTCCAAGATTCCATGGTAAAGGATGCTCAGATACATCCAGAGGGGTTTTCATGGAAGTTGGGGATGGAAAAGGCAGGGGAGCCCCGAGATTCCCAGGGAACCCCCTTGTTCCCTGAACTCCTTCTCAGGGAGGGGTTGGGATGGGGATGGATCCAATGGGAGGCTCTGGATCCAGGCTGGGAGAGCTGGGAATGTTCACCTGGAGAAGGGAAGGATCCAGGGAGAGCTTGGAGACAATTCCAAACGGGCTCCTGGAGAGCTGGAGAGGGACTTGGGAATGCCGGAACACAGGGAATGGCCTCCCAGGGAGAGATGGGAGACTGGGAAGGGATTCCTGGCTGGGCTGGAATTCCCAGAGAAGCTGTGGCTGCCCCTGGATCCCTGGGAGTGCCCAAGGCCGGGTCAGACAGGGAACATCCCGCAGGGAATGCAGGAATCCATGGAAACAAAGCTCAGATTTAATCCCAAAGGCAGCGCTGTCCCTCCAGCCCATCCTCCCTTCCCCGGGATGAGCCGGAGCAGGACATGGAGAAGTCGTGGAGCAGCCTTTGGAAAGCTGAGCCCTGGGCCCCGTGAATAATTAACGTGCAGCTCATTAGTGCCATTGATCAGAGCCCTGGATAACAGCGGGACACCCGATCCGGGTCCCTCTGGAATACGGGAGGGGCTGGGAGCAGACGGGAGGCGTCCGGGGGGATCCTTTGTTCCCGGGAAAATGAGCCTGGGCTGGTCCCAGCTGGGAGCTGTTACTGGTCCCAGTCCGGCCCCTGTGGGATCTGCGGGATCCATGGGGTCATTCCCAGAGCTCTGCACATCCCTGTGCCCGTGGAGAGGGGAGATCCCAGACACATTCCCAGCAGTGCCACCAGTCCCTTCCCTGCCTCCCGGTCCTGCCTGGGGCATTCCCAGGCTGGAAAACATTCCAGGATTCCCAGGAGTCCCTTTCCCGGTGTGGTTGGATGAGGGACAGTGTCCCATCCCGCCCGGAATTAACTCCGGTGTAAATCCAGGCTGGAAACGCTCCACATCCATAATTTTGGGGCCCAAAGTGAGGGGTCAATAATTTTAGGGACTCCCCGCCCATAAGGAGGCTCTGGAATTTTGGATCCTCCACTCCCTGCAGGCATAAAATCCCGGGATTCTCCTGACTCCAGGTGCCTCATCCCACCCCTGGAAAACAGGCGGAGAAGCCGAATATCCGTCAGATGGGTGGGATATCCCACGGGAGCTCATTTCCACCCTTTATCCCTTGGGAGACCTTCCAAACACCCTCGGGACGGGTGAAAATTCCTGGGATTTGGTGCCGCGGGGGAAGGTGCCTTGGGTACAGGGAGGAAACCGGAGGGGGGGGTGGTGATGGGATGGGAATTCCAGGTGTGGATTCGGGGGTGTCCGAGAGGGAGGGGATGCTGTGGGATGTGGGATGAGCAGGGTTGCGGGATGAGGAGGGATATGGGACACTGAGGAGGGACATGGGATGAGCAGGGATGTGGGATGATGAGCTGGGATGCAGGATGAGCAGGGATGTGGAATGTTACGGGATGCGGGATGAGGAGGGATGTGGGATGATGAACAGGGATGCAGGATGAGCAGGGATGTGGAATGTTATGGGATGCGGGATGAACAGGGATGCGGGTTCAGCACCACGGGCACTGGACAGGGGGGAAATGCCGGGAATAAGCGGAGGCAGGGATGCGCCGCGGGGGATGCTGGAGAGGGCGAGGGTTTGATCCAGGACCATTCCCGACTTTCCAGCACAGCCTGGACCAGCCTTTGGTGGGCCCCGCGCGCAAAAAAACCTGGGACAACACCTTCCCGGGGAGGCAAATCCAAGGAGGGAGTTGTTTCCCTCCGTGTCCCGGTTTTCCTCCGCGGGCTGAGGAGCAGAAACCGGATCCGGCCGAAGCCCCAAAGCCGCCGGGGGAGTTGGAGGGGGGGACAGATAAGATCCCCCCGCCCCCTTTGGAAAACTGATCCCGGGGGGAAGGGGTGGGAGCTGGCTCCGCTTACCCGGCATGGGGACAAAGGGACTGAATTCCAGAGGGTTCCATCCTGCCCGGAGCTCTCCAGGGCGTCTCGGGGTGGGATCACCCTCCCATCCCCAGGGAATGATCCAGGCCGGATGGGGCAGGGTGTTCCCGGCTTCTCCCAGTGCCCTTCCCGTGGGATTTTGGGAAGGGACTCCCGGCTGGGCTGGAATTCTCAGAGAAGCTGTGGCTGCCCCTGGATCCCTGGGAGTGTCCCAGGAAAGGTTGGATCCCCCTGGGATAGGGGGAGGTGTCCCTGCCCATGGAGTGGGATCATCCTTAAAATCCTTTCCCACCCAAACCATTCCAGGGTTCTGTGATTCCCCACAAACACTGGAAAAGCGGAAAATAACGAGCAAGGGGGGAGTTGCTGGTGGATATTTGGGAATCTGATGGTCCCTTTGGACCATGCTTTCCCAGTTCTGGCTCATCCCAGCTGTTCCCTGCCTGGAGCTTGGAATTCACCCCGAAATGGAGAGACTTTCCCCCCTCTCCCTCCAACCTGCAGCTCCCTCTGGAAACATCTGGGAAGCTGAAGCTTCCAAAATCGCTTCCCTCCTAATTAATCCCTTCGCTCCCACTTCCAAGAGCCTGTAATTATCCTGGTTCGCTCCCACCTGGACAACCTGTGGGACACAGCAGCTCTTCCAGCTCTGCAGCCTCCGGATATGAAAAGCCACTCCTTCCCCTTTTCATTTTGTTTTGGCAAACTCCTGCGAAAATCCTCATGAATTATGAATGGATTTGTCTTCCCGACGGGTGGAGTGGGATGATGAGAGCCGGGGAGCTGGAATGGATCCTGTCTGGCAGCGGATTTGGGATGAGATCCCAGCTGCTGGAGCGGCGCTTTGACTCGGTGTTTGGGCTCAGAGGTGGAAAATCCTGCCCAGAATTTTTCCCCGAAGGAGCTCCAGGGAGGGATGTTGGAATGGGAGCGTGGAATGGTTTGGGTGGGAAAACACCTTGGAGCTCATCCAATCCCAACCCTGACACTCCCCACTATCCCAGGCGGCCACAGAATTCCCTGATCCAAGGATTCCAGGGAGCGGGGCTGGAAACAGGAGCTGTGGCTCCTAAAATTACGAGTGACCCAGAAAAACTCCGGATTTTCCGCGGGAAGGGAGCGGGGCCCTGCTGAATTATGGAACACTCGGACACAAAGGCTGGATATTGAATTCCCTCCCGCTCCCGCCTGCCTGGGAGGGATCCCAGGGAAGGGGGAGTGTTATCCCAGGACTAAGGGATGGAGGGAACCCGGCCTGGGGTCTGGGAGCGGAGCTGGGAACGTTGGGAATTCAGAAATCGGGATTAAAGGGTTGGAATGACCTGGGAGAAGGGAATTTCGGCTCCTGGGTTGTTGTCGCCACTCGGATGTGGCCGGGAAAAGCTGGGCTGGCTCTGACATTCCTCCTTTTGTCATGGAAACATGGAATTCCGGGATGGGTTGGGTTGGGAGGGATGTGAAAGCCCGAAGGGGCTCCAGGAGAGCGGGAGAGGGACTTGGGACAAGGGATGGAGGGATGGGACACAGGGAATGGCTGGGTTCACCTGGCGGGGATCAGATCCCTGAGGGGATTTAAAAGGGAATAAAATCCCTGAGGATATTTAGGCAGGGATCAGATTCCTGAGGGGATTTAAATGGGGATCAGATCCCTGAGGGAATTCCTGAGGGGATTTACATGGGAATCAAATCCCTGAGGGGATTTAGGCAGGGATCAGATCCCTGAGAGGATTTTAGCAGGGATCAGATCCCTGAGGGAATTTTAGCAGGGATCAGATTCTTGGGGGAATTTTGGCAGGGATCTGATCCCCGAGGGGCAGCCCAGAGGGTTGGAAGGTGTTGTGTCCCCACCTCATCCCAGCTGGGATTGATGGGATCCCTCCCCTCCTGCCGGGATTGGAGGAACCGCCTTTGTTTTTTTTTCCCCACCCAAGGAAAGATGGGAAGGGCCTGGGAAGAGGAGAGGCGTTAAAAACTCCTCCCCAGGCCCGGGAATTGGCCTCGTTAAAGTCCCAGGAGGAAAATCCCGTGTTTTTATGGCATTTCATTGTCACAGGGGAGGGAGAGAGGAAACCCCATGGAAGGAAATGAAATACCAGGAGCAGGAACAGCCCGGCTGCTCCAGGAATGTCCTGTCCCCTCCCGGGGTTTGGGCTGATGTGGGGTATTCCTGGATGAGACTTGGATCCACCTGGAGCAGGGAACGGGGGGGAAAGGAGGGAATTTTAAGGTTCATTCCCAACCCAGAGCATTCCATGATTCCAATGGTGGGTGAGGGGCAGAGCCCTGGATGTCACCTGGGTTGGTTTCCCAGGAATAACTGAGGGTGGGAAATGTCCCTTGGTTCCATCCCAGACTGGCGACTCCCCAAAATCTCCTTTTCTTTTCCCATTCTTATCCTGGGAAAGGTTTCTCTCCTGGCTCCTCCTTTTCCCACCACCCGCACCGGGCCTGGGGGTCCGACCTTGGATCTCACACCCTCCCTCGAGGAAAACCGGCCCCAAATCCTTGGGAAAACCCGGGTTGCCGAGCCTTTCCTGACGTCCCTCGCCTTGCTCCGCAGGCTGGTGGGGACATTCCGGATGGTCCTGCAGAAGGTGGTGGAGGAGGGGCAGCTGGAGGTGACGGACACCCTCAGCGACGACAACAACTCGCCCATTCCGGTGGGTCCGCGTGTGACACGCTCCCTGCGCTATCCCACGGGAACAGGGAGCAACCCCACAGCCCGGGAATGGGGTCATGGAATTCCAGATGGTTTGGGTGGGAAGGGAATTAAAGGATGATCCCATTCCATGGGCAGGGACACCTCGCGCTGTCCCAGGGGGATCCAACCTTTCCTGGGACGCTCCCAGGGATCCAGGGGCAGCCACAGCTTCTCTGGGAATCCCAGCCCAGCCAGGAATTCCTTTCCCATATCCCAGCTAACCCTAGGAAGCCATTCCCTGTGTCCTGGCATTCCCAAGTCCCTCTCCAGCTCTCCTGGAGCCCCTTTAGGCTCTGGAAGGGGCTCCAAGGTTTTCCTGGAGCTCAGGGCTTTCCTTGAATCCCTGGGAGCTGCATCCCCTCCGGAGGGATGATCCTGCTGCCCCTCGGGAGCAATTTCAGTAGGTTTAGATTGGAAATTAGATATTGGGAAATTGGGAAGGGATTCCTGGCTGGGCTGGAATTCCCAGAGAAGCTGTGACTGCCCCTGGATCCCTGGGAGTGTCCCAGGAAAGGTTGGATCCCCCTGGGACAGCGGGAGGTGTCCCTGCCCATGGAATGGGATGAGCTTTAATGGCCCCTTCCCTCCCAAACCATTCCATGATTCCCCGATTTTACCCCAAGTCCTGAGGCCCCTCCTCAGCCCTGGGTCTGCTCATCCCAAAATCCGTGGTTTTTTGACTTCCAGAACTTCGCGTGGAATCAATTCCCACCTTAAAAACCCGGGATTTTCCTCCTTCGGCGCATCCTGTGCCTTTAATCCCGACAAACCCAGGGAGCAGCTGGAATTCTCTCTCTCTCCCGGCCCTGCTGCTGCTGCCGCCGTCGCATCCCAGAACTGCATCCCTTGCAGTTTTCCTCCTCCTTCCCCCCAGGATCGCTCCTGGAGGTTTTTTATTGCTTTAATTCCCTTCTTCCCCCACAGGGAAATATTGAATCCTCTCCTCTCTCCCCGCTAATTGCCGGGCCGCTAATTACCGGCGTTCCGCCCCGCCGCCCTTTTATCCTCCTTTATCCTGACGGAGCAGCGGCTTCCCGAAAAAAAAAACCAAAAGGGAAGGGATGAGGGTTTAATTGAAACTCCAGGGGGTTCGATACCGAGATCAGGAATAGCCGCGTTTACAAGTGTCCTGAAATTCGGTCTCCATGGGAAACCGGCGTGAAAATGGATGGAAAAACACAGGGAAGCTGCTCCGGGATGGGGGGATTTTCCATGGGGATGGGATGGGGGGCTTTGGATGAGACCTCAGACCTGGAATGAGGAGGGTTCTCACCCTGATTTTCCCCACAGGGGTTCCGAGGAATGTCCCAAAGGATGGGATTTCCTGGCTGGATTCAGGGCTGGGAGAGTTGGGAATGTTCACCTGGAGAAGGGAAGGATCCAGGGAGAGCTTGGAGACAATTCCAAAGGGGCTCCAGGAGAGCTGGAGAGGGACTGGGGACAAGGGATGGAGGGACAGGACACAGGGAATTTTTTCCAAAAGGAATATCAACCCACGCCTCCAAAATTCCCTTTTTTTCCCCACCAAAGGAGTTTCTTTCTTTCAACCCCAAAATCCTTCACTCGGTTCCACCCCTGAATTATTTTTTTAAAATGCTTTTAAAGGGTTTTTAAGCTTCTGAATTGGGTTTAAAAAGGAGATTTCTCTTCACGACACCCATAAATTTTTTATGTTTAAAGGGGTTATTCGAGCTCCTCAAATGGAGCTTAAAAATGAGATTTCAATTTCCCGGAGGCCTCGAGGTTGTTCATAAACGGGAAAATAATAATATTCCAATGTTATTTTTTTTATTTCTCTGCTCCTCATTTGCTGCTTTTTTGGGGACAATCTGGAGCAGCTCGGGGAGGTCGAATGGGGTTTGATTGAGTCAGATTCGGGTGTTGCAAAAAAAAATCAGTCAAACTCTTCATTTCCAGCTGGGTTTGAGTCACCCTTTTATCTGTCACTCGTTAAATGCACAAAATCCTCGGGAAATTGTCGTGCTCTCAAGAATCTTGGCTTTTTTCCAGCTTCTCATCATCTCCCTGGTTGGAGCACTTGGGGAATTTTCACCTCCTATTAAATATTAATATACTATAAAAATAATTGTGAGATAAATTTTCTCATTTCCTTGTTTTTTATCTTTTTTGTTTTGTTTTGTCTTTGTGTCAAAACTCGATTCATTTTGCATGGAGAATATTTGAGAATTCCCCCCGGGGAAGCTGAGGGGAGGTGGGGAACAGGTTTTTCCTCTGATCCTGGTTTGCTTCCCAGAACAAAAAAAATCCTTTCCGGAAAAGGGAATTTTGGGGTCCAAACCGATGCTTTTGGAAGGGTTTTGGCCCCCCCACCCGGGGCTGGAGGTGCTGCCGGAATTCCAAGGGTTTGGTTTCAGTTTGGATCTAGAGGGGCTGGGATGGAATTCCCAGAG
>WEKX01018122.1:8882-27220 GCA_013390025.1 Pitta sordida | reverse complement strand
TATATATATATATATATATATGTTTGAGATAACAACAATAAAAGTAATACTAACAATGTAACAGGAAAATACAAACAGTGCCCTGCTAGTAATGCTGACTGTAGGTAGCTGAAATAAAACCAGTGTGGGGCCACCAAAAAAAACCCCAGACAAAAGCCCAGAGTTGGCAGTGGGGAGTCCAGGGGTTTACAACGGGGTAGAGAGAAAAGATGAGGGGGAAGAAGAGACCGCTGGGAGTTCTAAGGGGACTGGAGGCGTCCCCAGGACTCCAAAGGGCAAGGGAATAGAGACAGGCAAACCGGCGAGGGGTAACAGCCAGAGATGTGTTCCTGGGATGTCTGTGGGAAGATCCAGTGGTGGGCAGGGGAGAGGCTGTGGTGAGCTGGAGGGCCAGGGACCATGTGGACTAGACCAAGAAGGCAGAAGTGGAGATCAGGGAGCAAAGGAAATCTCCTCAGTTCGGGAGTTCCATGAGCAGGGGGCGGGCTGTGAAAAACCAGCAGCCTCAGGCCCCTCCTCAAGCTCCACGCCTGGTGGGCATGTTTTTGTGTCATTACACCCTCCTATTGGCCGTTACTCAGTCCGTCTCAGCCCCTAGGCCCGTCCTGTTTCCGCTCAGGAGCACTGGCTTTATTTTCCTTCCCAGCTATGTCCTCAACACGGTGCCCTGATCCCAACCTCTATAAGACCTCAGCAAACGTTTCTCAATGCTCCCCATGTAAAATCACTGACTCTAGCTGTTCCAATGCTCCGCAATGCTTCACATGTCTCATGGACATGCTTGTCCGTGAATCTGTGGGCAGAGAGCAGCAGTGGGCCAGCCTGTACCGTATGGGACAAGGGCACCTGTGGTGGTGGCAGTGGGAGCATGGGCAGTGCGGAGTCAGCACCAGCATAGGCCTGACCCACCATGCCATCCCCGCCGGGGCACTCCCTTGAGCGTGCACGAGACCACCGAGCTGCACCGCCCAGGAAGGGAGCAGCACCAGGGTGCCACAGCACCCTGGGCCTGCACTCCCACCCTGCGCACGTGGGGCCACTGAGCTGCACCACTTAGGAGGGCAGTGGCACTGGGGTGACTCTGAACGTTGGGCGACAGAGCTTGTATTTGTGGGGCCACCGAGCTGCATTGTCGCCCAGTCTGTGGACGGGTGCAGCCACACTTCTGCCCAACCCCCTGGCCACGGGACTCAAAGGGGCCTGCTGCCCGAGAAAAGAAATATGCAAGACAAAGGGAAAAAAATAAGGTGGAGGAGGGGGAAAGGAAGGGGAAAAAAGAAAAAAAGTTTTAGAATAAGGCTCTCCCCATAACAAAGATTTATCAGAAATAGGAAAAAATACACAGAATGGCAGTGAAAAATATTTTTGCTGGCCTTAATTAGATACTGATTCACCATTGCTTGGTTATGGGTATTTTACATACTTCCTCTTGGTTTAGATCCCTTCTCCTTGCTCGACAGCTAGTCATTTTAACACAGTATAATAACAATAAAACTACTGGGTATTATCACAGACAAAAAGTAACTCAAGAGAGGTTGTAAGAAAAAAAGACTAAACTCAGAAGTAGCATGTTTTAAAATTACTAAACTGCAAATAAAAGAGTAAAGTATATGAAATTTTCTCATTTCCCCCCCAAAAGTTACCGAAATGGGTTCCTGATTAGAAAACTGTTCAATAAAAGGCAGATGTCGTACACAGAAAAAGGTCTCTCCAATAAAGGTTTTCTGTTTCTACAATAGGTGAGTCTCCCATGGGAGGAACCCCATAGGGAGCAGCGGAAGGACTTCTCTCTCTGAGCAGTGGCAGAAACAACAACTGACCATAACCCCCATTCCTGTCCCTGTGCACTCCTGAAGGGAGGAGGTAGAACTTGGAAGGAGGGGATTTGGGGTGAAAGGTGTATTTAAATTTTATTTTGCTTCTCATTCTGAAGATCCGATCCTGTTAGTAACAAATTTAATTAATATTCGCACTTCCTGTGACAGTGATCAGTAAGGGATCTCTCATGGTCCTTGTCTCAACTTGTGAAACCCTTCAATGTATTTTCTCTCCTCTGCCCATTTGTAGAGGGCAGTGAGAGAACGGCTTTAGTGGCTCTCTGGCATCCAGTCAGGGTCAAACCACTACAATTACCTATGTATATCACAACTTCCTTGTACACCTGCAACCCAAGTCTTTCCAACTCATCTTGTTTAAATTTTTTTTTTGCTTTCCTCTTTTTGTTTATCATGATATGCAGGTTTATGTGGACAAAATAACACACTAGCAGCCATTTAACTTTTTTCCTCAAGGAAATGGTTCTTTTTCAATTTGTCATTTTTCAATCACTGCAGGACTCACAAGAAGCCTTCTTTTAGTGATAGCTAAGTTAGAACTGAAGGGGATTTTTTTAGTTAGAAATCAAAAGCGAATGAGAAGACAGGAATCAAAACAAACTTTCGCTAAATTCTAAGATGTAAAATCAGTGACTGAAAGCAAGAAATTGCAATGTTTTGCACAAGAACAAGAAACAAAGTTCTAAGAGCTTGAAAATCTGCAGTTCTGTTACCTATTTCAAACCTTCAGACTCAACAGGTAAATTTAGCCTGAAATCTTACTACGCCTGGAAGCATTCTGTATACTCTTTTTTCACAGTATCACTGTATTAGCAAGGTTGGAAGAGACCCTGGAGATCATCAAGTCCAACCTGTAACCCAACACCAACCTAATGTCTAAACCATGGCACTAATTGCCTCATCCAGCCTACTCTTAAAACATCTCCAGGAATGGCGACTCCACCACATCCCTGGGCAGTCCATTCCAATGAGAGATCACTCTCTCTGCGAAAAAACTCTTCCTTACATTCAGTCTAAACCTCCCCTGGAGTAGCTTGAGGCCATGCCCTCTTGTTCTGGTGTCATCAGCCTGAGAGAGGAGATCCTCACCCATCTGGCGGCAACCTCCCTTCAGGTAGTTGTAAACAGCAATGAGGTCACCTCTGAGCCTCCTCTTCTCCAGGCTGAACAACCCCAGTTCCCGGAGCCACTCCCCATAGGGCTTGTCCTCCAGTCCCTTCACCATCCATGTCGCTCTTCTCTGGACCCCCTCAAGCAGCTCAACATCCTTCTTAAACTGGGGAGCCCAAAACTGGACACAGTATTCAAGATGTGGCCTGACCAGCGCTGACTACAGGGGAAGGATAACTTCCCTAGTCCGGCTGACCACACTGTTCCTGATAGAGGCCCGGATGCCATTGGCCGCCTTAGCCACCTGGGCACACTGCTGGCTCATATTGAGTTTTCTGTCAATCACAACTCCTAAATCCCTCTCCATTTCACCACTCTCCAGCCACTCATCCCCCAGTTGATAGCAATGCATGGGGTTGTTTCACACTGCTTTCTTGCTTTCTTTCTCCCTCCTAGCTCTCAGACCGTCAAAGTGCTGTTGGTGACTTTTCTTCAGATATATTCTAGTCCCCCACTGAAGAGTACAGGTATGTTATTATATGTGTTAACACTGGATGCCTTGGGACTTGGTCGCATCTTTTAAACTTATTGAAAATTTCTCAGTATAGTCTGACAAATTCAAGACAGCTGGCAAAGCTTCGTTAAACCACTACGTCCTAGAAGGTAGCTAAGGAACACCTGCCATAAAGAAATATTGAGAAAGGGTGATTCAGCTTCCAGCAGGACAGAATTGATTTGGGGATTCAGAAAATTACAAATTTAGTGAGTTAGGTAAGGGCACAGAGATTTAGGGATTTTAGTGAATTAGTGAAAATTTAGTGAATTTCTAGTGAATTTTAGAAGGATTAGTAGATTTTAAAATCATTCAGGAGGCCTGAGAGTTAAGGTTGAATATTAAGGGTGAAAAACGCTGTCCTGCAGTCTCTGAAGGTAAACAAAACTGAGTGTTAGCCACAACAAGGGGGAAAGGATGAGCAATATTGAAGCTAATTGGCTGAAGAACTCATGGCAAAGTTCTGGTATATGACATAATGCTAAAAGGATGAATATTCATGGAGTGGTTTGCATATGTATGAGACAAGGGGTTAAAGATGGGTGACAAATCTGGGCGCTTCTCTTTCGGCACCTGGCTGGGCAGGGGACACTGCCGTCCCTCTTTCCTTGGTTCTTGGGCCAAAAATAAACTTTTTCTGTAGCATGCATGCAACTACCCTGAGTCCTGATTGATTTTCCTTAAATCAGAAGCACCGATCAGAAGGAAGGAAGAACATAGCATAGCAGAAGAGATGAAACCACAAAACACAAATCTCCCTTGCCTTGCTGGACCTACATTTCTCAGTTTAGAGTCTCTTCATTGAATGTATTCTGAATCAAAATTTGTAAAAAGAAAAAAAGCAAAGTTTCCACATCATTACAGGTTTTGTTGGATACTCTCTTTACAGATCTAATCCATGTGGTGTTTTGAAGAAAAAACTGTTGCCCTGGTGTTTGTACCTGTGATAATTGATATGTTGTGTATTTCTAAATAAAAGTTACTAAATATTCATATATATGGTGAAATGTGCTCTCGGTCTCTGTATGGGTGTTAGATGGTGAGTTGGACTAGATGATCCTTGTGGGTCCCTTCCAACTCATAATGTTCTGTGATTCTGTGATTCTGTGAAATTCTACACATCAATAATTATGCCCAAACAGAGAACCAAGTACAGTTATACCCCTTCATTTGCGAGGAATGGGTCAGGCCAGGGGCCTTGCAAAATGTCAAACTTGCAAAGATGTGCAGGTCGTTAATATGCATGCAGGCCACGCCCATTGCTCCACCCCCCAGCACTCTGGAGTGCTGCAGACAATTTTCCGCTCCTTCCCATGGTCTCTCTCACCACAGAGGAGCAAAAGAAACCATTTCTGAGTGGCTGCTGCGACCGTGTGTGCTCACAGCCCAAACCCCGTGCTGCTGGTCCCCCCCCAGCCCCGATGCTCGTGCTGGCCCGGCCCCAGGGGCCCTGCACTGGCCCGCGCATGCTCGCCCTGCCTCCGCAGCAGGGAAGGGGTGTCCCTGAACTCTGGTCAGCATTCTTGGAGCCTGGAAAAACCTTAGCTTTGCAACACTGCAACATCCTGTGCCGCTTATGGCGGGGGCAGGGTGTTGGTATTGGAGTTTCTTTCCCTTTAACATCCACCAGTCCCAGTAGAGGCAGCACTGTCTGGGCTTTGATTGGGCTTTGAGTCACAAGGAATGGCATGTCTTGTGGCAGTGTTGTGCTGGGTCTCAGTGGAGCACACAGGAGACAGACAGGAGCAGGTCAGGGACCAGGGCACGGTGCCGCAGGGCTCTAAATGCCATTGCGAGCTGGAGAAACCATGCGTCCTCCCTGCTGTGCGCCCTGCCCACAGGGAGAGCTGGCACTGCCCCTCGGCGGAGCAGAGGCACTGCGCATGCATCAGTTGTGGGAACTCACAAACAGCTGAATCAAAATTGTGAGAAATTTTCCTCGCAAATCCGTGGGGTCGTAACGCAGAGGTCGCAATGCAGCAGGGATGTACTGTATAAACAAAAGAATTAATGACTAGCCTAGATTACACAGAATTAATGTACAAGTACTGCCCTGTGAACAGCATATCATCTCATGGATACCTTGTGCTGCAAAAAATGGAGTCTACATGTTAGATAAAAGAAACTGCTGGTTATAAGACATCAATTTCCTAATCTCACCAATAGCTATGGCCATGCTTAGGAGTAACTGATGAGATGAACATGATGGGTATTGTACTTTATTTGCATAATCTTGTATCTAAAACCAGAATTTTCCCAGGAGATTCTTGCAAAAAAAAATAAATTGTGGAAAGGCTGTATTAAATACATACACCCTAACTTCCTAAAACAGAGAACAAGATACAACTGGAGATCTGGATACCTCTTCTATAAAGGGTGTAGTTGAGTTAAACAGCTTACCTTTTTTTTGGTAAAATGGAGCACACAGTCTTAAATAGTGAAAATCACAAGACTAATTTTCGCAGATTTCTGTATTTTTCTTTGGTTGTCCCTAGTTTGAAACTCAACAATTTTAATCATGGAAAAGAAGGATAAGAAAAATGAAGGGTTACTGAGAAGGAGGTGTTTAGGTACTTTACAATACTAGGGACTGATTACCATACTGCCTACCTTCTTCCTCCCTCTCCCTTCCTTTGTCACAATTGTCATAGATGCCTCTAGCCACATGAGGCTCCTAGTCTGGGCCAAGAAGCTTTTGTTTGGTTTGCTTTTTAATGTAGAGAACAGTCAGTCTGTTCTCCCTTCTGTGGCACATCATCAACAACGTTACAAAGAACAGGAGGAGGACACTTGAAGCCAACTTCTGCTGTTCAGAACAAAGCATGTGCTCCTATTCTATTTTATAGAAGCTTTCTAGAGAGTGTTCTCTGGTAATTATGAAAGTACAAAATTGTTATGATTTTTACATGTTATTTTGATGCCTTGTACTTAAAACTATAAACAACAGTGAGGTGGTATAATACCGAAGACAAGCATACAGCAAATAACCATGTAAAATAAACAAAATAGCAAAAATAACAGATATGTCACAGAAGAACAATTTTCCATCTTAATAAAAACGTTTTTAAAAAAGCCTTACTACATTAAGTAAACATAGGCTAGTTGAGTACCTGCATGTTTAACTAAAAAAAAGGTTAAAAGTAGTCCAATTAAAACTGAAGTCCTATCACTGTAAACTTGCCACAAGTCCTCCTGCACACTATACAGTGAGGAAAAGTCGACGCATTTCTAAGATTCCTTATGCTGTATAAATCCCCAGCTTTACAAATCCCCAGTGATGCTCAGCTGCGAAATGCCAAAAAAAAAAAAAAAAAAAAATTCAAATTATTTCTGTCTGTTGTAAAGAATGCAACAGTCGAACACAGCAAACATAAAGAACAGGTTTGAGTTACTCAGGTCAAATTCTCCCTAAAATGTATGTATGCAACTTAAATTATCTTCACATATACCGCAGATGGCTGTAATCAACCGTTTACTTGCAGTGTATCTAATATCAACCCATTCCACAAACTTATTGCAGAAACACCTGTCAAAGAAGTAAAAATGAAATTTTTGTGTGTAGCCACAAAGTACCCATTTAAAGAAATCTGACTTTCACCATTTTTGGTGGCATTTGAAAGGTATGCTCGCCCCATCAAAAGACTCTTTCATGTAGGAAGGGCAACTCTAAATTGATAGGCCTGTTATTTTTAGGAACAGCTCAAGACAATATTTAATGACATAAGCCACTAATAGAGGCAGAAATGCTGTATCTGTTCTGTTCAGTAGGTTACTAAGGCACTCCGGGTGGAGGAAATTGACTATAATAACAAAAGAAAAAATACTATTAGAATTTGTCTTAAATAAATTCGAATTACAACTGAAAATAAGCAAGACGTGACCCAAATACTTTCTTCCTCTTTAGTAATTGAAAGTCAACATGAGAGAATTAAAGTAAATTTACTTGACTGTAAGTTTTGCCAAGAATTTATCCTGCAAAGATACATACATTCTCTGCAAAGAGGAAAGTTTATGAAAGTTCAAAATGTGATCAGTAAAGGGAAGGAAATGTGTGTTTTAAGCATTTGAGTGCAAAAGATATTACCTCAGACTTGATAAACTTCTAGTCACAAATTTTTGGTGTGTTGTGTTTGAGGGAAGTTATACTTTGTCAAAACATTTGCCCTATTCTTACCTCTTTCCTGTGCATTTCTTTAAGATATGGCTGAAGACAAGGTATGAGATGAGTTTAACTGCTCAAGCTACTCTATATCTTCAGTCAGAGAGTCTTCCAGCAGCAGATTCAGAGCCATAATCCCACATAGATATTTTTACTCTCAACTAGGTTAGCCATGTATTGGATTATATATGTATATGGAGAAACCCAAGAACTGAGACACGACTCACCTGTGCATTCATGATGTAGTCCTTTCCCATAGTATCCTTTTTCACATATACACTCAAACTGGCCAGTGTGAGTACCACATTTACAGCTTGCCATGATGTCACAGCAGTTTTCATTTGCCTCACAGAGATAGGAACAATGTGATATATCTTCTTGGATATAGCTGCCAGAGGGTAAGTCTGAAATATTATTGATTTATTAACAAAAAATTCAAACAAAGGTTCTCCCCCAGTATCATATTGTCACTATGTCACAGGTTAGAAGTTACTACTGTTAGTAGTAGTGACATCAGCATGAAGCAGAGGCTTGCTATGCTTAAAACGTAAACGAAAAAAATTTATATACTTAGCCGGGAAAAAGGCTTGCTGAAATCCATGGTGCACTCAAATTTTTTCATTTGGGTTCATTTGAGTCTAATACTGCCAGAATGCAGTCTCACTACTAATAGAAGTCGTTCAGACAGCTTCTCCCAGCTTTGGTGAACACCATATAGAGCATCAAAAGAGTATCTGGTCATGGAGTGTATAACAAGTTGGACCCATTATAAAATAAAACAATAAAAAAAAATCTTTCTTTTTCCACATTCACATAGACCAACCCAACCTTACCTGGAACAAACAGAATGGCAAAAAAGCACCAGAAAGGCAGTAAAGGATATTGCTTATTTAAAAACAGCTTGTCTTTAAAAACTGTAGCAAATACATGCAAGTGGCTGGTTTGATGCATCTTCTAAGCGTCAATCAAGCCTTATAAACAAATGTTTAATCATGTTACTTAGATTTGCTTGTCTAAACCCACTCTAATTTTCAGGAAGAACTTTTTTTAGAATATAGCAGATTAAAAGAGGATAAAACCACAGTTCAAACTCATTCTACCCTTTGCTCCTTCCAGTTTTACTGAATGTATAGGGTCATAAACACAAATTGTATTTGTATCTTATACACAGAATTCTAAATCAGTTCCAAACAGACCAACTTTTGTTGCTATGTAAAAGGTATAAAGACTAGTCCTAAGGTGTCCAATAGATGACTCCTTGGCGTAATCATGTATTTGACTACAAGTTTCATCCATTCAAGCAAAAGTTATATTGGACTAAGAACAGTCTCTTCTTCATGGAAAAGATGAAGAGCTGAATGGATGTAAGTATGCATACACATCAATGAGGAGAATTTGGCTCACATCCCGTTTATGACTAATTAGTCCAATAAAATTTATCCTTTCAACTGTGGACAAACACTTCCACTAGAAAGTATGAAGGGGAAAAAAAGGAGGATCAACACTACATGAAAGGTAAATGTGAGTCAGTACTGGAGAGCTTTCAATTCAGACCTCTCTGCTCTCTATAGATTTCTGCAGTTAGTACATTATTACCTTCATGAAGAGCTCTGCGTGCCAGGGCTTCAAACTCAGTAAAACTGTGAAGAAGGTAACAGTGATCTTCTTTTGGGTGGGATGCCATATCATTCAGTTCTCGGATATTCCCTTGCCATATCCCAAAGGTGAATATCTCCACTCCAAACTCACGCAAGGATGCTGCAATGGGTCTTGGGTCTCCCCCATTGGAATATCCATCAGTAATGAGAAATATCACTTTTGTGGCATTTCCACGGGCATGCTGTAATATTTTCTGGAAAAGAAAATGAAATTGCGCACCTCAGCAAAGGATTAACAGTGGCTGATCTGTAAAGTATTTCCTCCTTTTATGTGAATTATATAGCTACATTAGGCTCTTGCAAGATCTCCTACTATAACCAAGGTCAATCAGCTTTAAGTATGTTTGGTTTTGGATGACAACCAGAGCATCAGCAAAAATGCAAGGTTGACAAGCCATGGACTAGAAACCACCCCAGGGAGTTACTATGCTGATGGTCTGCCAGAATGTGAGTAAATAACGGACCAGTACCAATCTCCTACTGGTGGCAAGGTGCTGTCTGTGACCCTAAAGAAAGAGGTTGTGAAGGCATACTTTCTTGTTCCTTTATGAACTTATGCACTAGGAATTAGATGCAGACTTTCAATTTTGAAGGCAAATTGCTACCATATTTATTTTAATAATAGATTGTACCATTCTGCAATCAATATGAAAGATGACATTTGATAGACCTACGAATTATACGCCAAAAGTCATGATGAGAAGGTAAATGCATTTAAGCCACTCTTAACAAACACAAATTCAAAAAATGCAGATGAACTGAGAAAACTTAATATGGGCCAGCAGTGTGCCCAGGTGGCTGAGGGCCAATGGCATCTTGGCCTGTATCAGGAACAGTGTGGCCAGTAGGACTAGGGACTAGTCAGACCACATCTTGAGTACTGTGTCCAGCTCTAGGCTCTCCAGTTTAAGAAAGATGTTGAACTGCTTGAGAGGGTCCACAGAAGGGTGACCAGGATGGTGAAAGGACTGGAGAACAAGCCCTATGGGGAGTGACTGTGGGAGCTGGGACTGTTCAGCCTGGAGAAAAGGAGGCTCAGAGGTGACCTTCACAGAGAAAGTGATCCCTCAGTGGAATGGTCTGCCTAGGGAGGTGGTGGAGTCACCATCCTTGGAGGTGTTTAAGAAAAGACTGGATTAGGAACTCAGTGACACGGTCTAGATAATGGGAGGCTCAGATGGACGGAGTGTGTTGCCCATGGCTCCAGGGTTGTGGGTTCAACCCCTATGTGGGCGTTCACTTGGGAGTTGGACTAGATGATCCTTGTGGGTCCCTTCCAACTTGGAATGTCCTGTGATCTTCTGATCCAGTGAAGTAGTTTTATCACACAATCTTGAAATAAGACTTACGAAGTAAAAACATCTGGCTTTCTGCTCAACCAAAAGCTTACAAGCTAAGCTAGGTCTCTCTAAATAATCTGCAGTTTTTAAACCCCTTCTCAGCAAGTCAGACCACATTTCAAGACAATTCGATTTTGATTTGGCAGTTCACTGGTTTCAGGTATTAGACAAAAACAAGCACACGCACCATTAAGTCAAAGCACATACCATTGACAATGTGGTCTGAGAGATTGCCAAGCAAAGTTTTGCTGTTGGCTTGATTTTAGTGCTTGTATGCAAAACCCAAAGGGACTGAAACCAAATTATCTTGGACAAAAATACCCTTCACAAATCAAAGCTATTGTTCCTTATACTGCTTAAGTCATAAGTGGAAAACCAGAAAGAAGCGAAAAAACAGAATGAAGTAGAAAACTAGAACCAGGAAGTAAAAGACAAGACAAAAGATAACATGAAGACAGAAGGTAGGATAAGAAAGTTCAAATGCCTACTTTCAAAATACATTTTGAAACTGGTGCTCTAAGAGAAGTGACACAGAGGGCAGATAGGGGATTACTGCATGTGCAAGTTGTGGAATGTGTGTAACTGTGGAATAAATCACAACTCACACAGTGTTAAGAGACATAATGGAGATTGCCAGTGCAGTTCTCTGAAGATCCCACCTACATGCTCTAGCAGAATACGATTCCTACTTGTGATTACGGATGGCATAAAACGGTTTTTCACAGAGAGAGTGATTGCACATTGGAATGGACTGCCTAGGGAAGTGGTGGAGTCGCCGTCCCTGGAGGTGTTTAAGAGAAGACTTGATGAGGAGCTTAGTGACATGGTCTAGCTGGGGGGTGTAGGGCTGGATGATCCTGTGGGTCCCCTCCGACTCGGAGTGGCCTGTTAGACTGTGAGGGAACTAGGTTTGTGTTTACCGCCGGGATGTGCATTCGGCCGCTGTACGGGTGTTACATGGTGAGTTGGACTAGATGATCCTTATGGCTCCCTTCCAACTCATAATATTCTGTGAATCTGTGAATCTGTGAAACACACACCAAAAGGGGAACAAAGATTAATTTTGAAAGGGTGTGGTTTTGCAATTTCTCTAGTACTCTTCTAGGACTGTTCCCCTCAGTTTGTAACACAAAGGTGCAGAAACTTTGCAGGTGCAGGTAGTGGATGGCATTATATATTGTCGTAGCTCTTCAGGAATTGACTCGTAAAGGATAGAAATCCAACTTCCTGCTTTCCCTGAACTCAGAGACATGTATGCTTGGACAATGAACAAACTATCTTAAGCCTCAGTAGACTAGCCAAAACAATAGATATATCAGAAAGGAGAATTTAATTCTGCTTCATAAATTAGCAGGGATGTCTGTTTTACAAAAATTAGATGGCCACAAACACCCTGTAAAACTGCTGGATCACAAAGCCTTTATGTCTTTGCTCACCAAGTTTTCTTAAAAAATACATGTTTGAGTAAGTGGAAAGCATCAGAAAAAGACCATTTTTGAGGAGCAAATGACCATTTCTGAGGGGAAAAATATGCCTTAGCTACATGACCTTCAGATGAGGCAAGCAGCGAACCGCTTTTCTGTTCTCTGCATCTCAAAGGGCAACCATCTTTTCAGGATAGCACTTTTCTCAGACACGGACACAAATTGAGCTAAAAGGTAGGAGAGCCTGAAGTTGTTTTCCTGCTACCCAAGGATTTGAATATTCAGGTACCAGGGGATCTGAGTAGAGAAACAGACGGACAAACAGACAAGATTCCTATATATTGCCCCTAGAAACCAAACAAAAACAAAGGCACTGAGCAGCTTGGCCCTCATGTCTTGCAGCAGTAACTCTAAACACAGAATCCCTGCTGTATAACATCAGAGGAAAACAACAAGACAAGGAAAGAAACACTGAACATGGGGTAGGGGGGAGACCAAAGTCTATTTTGAAATCATATATCTATGTCTGGCAGTCCAGTTAATGTTGTTTCTTTTTCTGAAAGCACAGTGACACAGGGGACAGGCCACCATCCCAAACTGCTGACAAACACTCCACATTACTCTGCCTCTTCTCTCCCAATATTTGTGCAACATTTCAGATAATTTTTGCTTCCTCTAACCCTGACTCACATTCCTCTATTTTGAGAAATCTCTCTCCTTCCCTCTCCAGAAAGTTGTTTTGAAAGCTGATTTTTCCCCTGGCAGAAGTTTCACAGACTTTTAAATGCCTGTTCACTTAACCCCTAAGCTTATAAGCACAGAGATCCTTCCATGTATTTCACCAGACCCTGCCAAATTCATGGAATGTATCTACATAACGATGACATTTTTAATGACAAGGATTTGCAGTCCCTTCATAAATTGTCATACTCTTCAATAAAAACAGTTTAAAAGCCCACTAAATAATACTAGAAATTTTAAAGGATCCTGAGAACCTGTTTCTTTGGTATGCACATCTGCTTTTGATTTTACCATCAGATGAAACTGAGCACAAGCCATAACTCAGAATACAGCACTGAATGACCTGTTTAATTGAGAAAACAGCCCATTTCCTAAAAAAAATCATGCTCTTGATGACTGAAAAGAAATGCATGAGGTCAATAGAAATACCTAGTCTTTTATGTTTCAGTAACTATTTTCTTGTCTACCCTCCTTTCATAGGAGTGATGGATCAGTCAGTTTTAGTAATCCTTCCAAATCTTAAATAAAACATTCTTTTCACATTAGCAAAAGGTTATTACCATCTGTATTGTGTTCAGAGTCTGTTTACTGTGTACAAATATCTGGCAGAGTCACCAATTTTTTGTGCCAATAACTGTCCTTAGAATGAAAAAATGAAGTCTTGTGCAATGAAAGGGTTATTGTACAAAATCCTCCTCTAGAAATTCACTACTGTAAGGTAAAATTAAAGACTATCAGTAGACTCAAAAGAACAGCTAAAATGTCTAACTTCTATGTTTTTAATATTAACATGGAGTTTGTAGGACAAAATAAGGACATAAGCGGCATCCAAGGGCAAAGATTTCTTCAGCCACAGTAATGATGTTGTCAAAGGTTCTTTGGTACTGCCTCAATTACATCTTCTGCATACATCTAGACCCTCATAAGTCCATGGGACCGGATGCGTTACATCCTGGAGTGTTGAGAGAGCTGGCAGATGAGCTTACTAAGCCTCTCTCAATCATCTATCAGAGGTCTTGGCTTACTGGGGAGGTCCCAAAAGATTGGAAGTTGGCCAATGTGATACCTATCCATAAGAAGGGTAAGAGGGAGGTCCCAGGAAATTATAGACCTGTTAGCCTGACCTCGGTGCCAGGCAAAATTATGGAGCAAATCATCTTAAGGAAAATTATGTTGCACCTCCGGGAGGGTAAGGAAATCAGACCTAGTCAGCATGGCTTCAGGAAAGGAATGTCTTGCCTGACCAATCTAATTTCCTTCTATGATCAGGTGACCCGCCTGGTTGATGAGGGAAGAGCTGTTGATGTGGTGCACCTGGATTTTAGTAAAGCCTTTGACACTGTCCCCCATAACAAACTCCTGGTGAAGCTGGAGGCTTGTGGTTTGGATGGGTTTACAGTGGACTGGATCAGGAGTTGGTTGGATAACAGAGCTCAGAGAGTGGTGGTTAATGGTGCTGTGTCCGGTTGGAGGCCGGTCACTAGTGGGGTGCCTCAGGGCTCAGTGTTGGGACCTGTCCTGTTCAATATCTTTATTGATGATTTGGACGAAGGGATGGAGTCTGTTATTAGCAAGTTTGCAGATGACACTAAGCTGGGGATAAATGTCGATCTGGTGGAGGGTAGGAGGGCTCTGCAGAGGGACCTTGACAGGCTGGCTAGATGGGCTGAAACCAATGGCATGGGGTTCAACCAGTCTAAGTGTCGGGTCCTACACTTCGGTTACAATAACCCCATGCAGAACTATAGGCTGGGGTTGGAGTGGCTGCAGGATGATCAGGTGGAAAGAGACCTGGGAGTGCTGGTTGATAGAAAACTTAACATGAGGCAGCAGTGTGCCCAGGTGGCCAGAAAAGCTAATGGTATCCTGGCCTGCATCAGGAATAGTGTTGTCAGTAGGACTAGGGAAGTTATTCTCCCCCTGTACTCGGCACTGGTTAGGCCACACCTTGAGTACTGTGTCCAGTTCTGGGCTCCTCAGTTTAAGAGGGATGTTGAGATCCTTGAGCGGGTCCAGCGAAGGGCGACAAAGATGGTGAAGGGGCTGGAACACAAGCCCTATGAGGAGCGACTGAGAGAGCTGGGGTTGTTCAGTCTGGAGAAGAGGAGGCTGAGGGGAGACCTTATCGCTCTCTACAACTACCTGAAAGGGAGGTGTAGCCAGCTGGGTGTCGGTCTCTTCTCTCTGGCTACAAGTGGTAGAACAAGAGGACACAGTCTTAAACTGTGTCAGGGGAGATTTAGACTTGACATCAGAAGGAACTTTTTCACAGAGAGGGTGATCTCTCAGTGGAATGGGCTGCCCAAGGAGGTGGTGGAGCACCGTCCCTAGAGGTGTTTAAGAAAAGGCTGGATGATGTACTAGGTGGCATGACCTAGATATTAGGGTAGTGTGTTATAGGTAGGACAGTGTGTTGGTAGCAGGATAGCAACAGGTTAGGTAACAGGTTTGGCTAGGTTAGGTAATAGGTGATAGGTTGGACTTGATGATCTCTGTGGTCTTTTCCAACCTTACTGATTCTGTGATTCTGTGATTTAATATGTAAACATATGATCTTGGGCCTGATCCCTGTCCTTACCCTGTGTTTTACTTTTGAAGACGACTCTGATCATACAGAATTGGACAATAATAGTATATCTGTCTAGAGGCAAACAAACTGAAATGGATTAACCTCACAGACTTCTCAAATTAAGCCCTAGATAACATTAGACAGTCTCAGAGTTCTTGCCAAGAGAAGCTTCCCTTAAAAGGTTTAACTTGGAACTTGGCACTCAAACCAACACTATCCAAGAATTCACCTTGTAGGAAACACAATCTAAAGGCTACAAAGGTAGTATTTTTTGTTACAGGCCAGGAAGAACTACCACTAGACCACAAAATCAAAACAGAAAGCCTTCCACCAAAGAGCCATTCACCTCTACTATACAAGTAGATCACTTAACACTGAATTTCTTTTCAGACAAGGAATAATATAAAACTTACAATCCATGGGATGATTTCTGAATAGAATGAGTCCTTTTTTCCCCACAGGATCACTTATTCACTATAAAAGATGTAATTCCCATTTTACAATATTGCACAATTAATATAACTATACACAACATACTATTAAACACTGCATACATTTGGCCTATGTATTAATCACAATTTTGAAACAGTATGTCTTAATTTATCACCAATGGCTTCAGAAAGAGATCTGCATGTCATTTACAAAGGGAAATGGCAATACTCACTCTCTATGCAAAGCTCAACCTTTGTTTCAAGGTTTCTCTGCTTTCACCCTTCCTCCAGATAAGTAAGTCCAAATCTGGCAGAAAATGTTATATAAATAAATATTCTATAAAGAAAATAATAACCAGTACTAGGATCAACTATACCTTTTGGTGGAGATGAGACACAGAATCACAGAATATTATGAGTTGGAAGGGACCCACAAGGATCATCTAGTCCAAATCCCCAGCCAATGCCCATACAGGGATCGAACCCACATCCCAGAGCTGTGCACATAAACCTAGTTCCCTCACAGGCACACAGGCCCCTCGGAGCCGGAAGGGACCCACAGGACCATCCAGTCCAACACCCCACCAGCTAGACCATGTCACTAAGCTTCTCATCGAGTCTTCTCTTAAACACCTCCAGGGATGGCGACTCCACCACCTCCCTGGGCAGACCATTCCAATATGCAATTACTCTCTCTGTGAAAACCCGCTTCCTAACGTTAAGATTAAACCTCCCCTGGCATAGCTTGAGGCCATGTCCTCTTGTTCTGGTGTCATCAGCCTGAGAGAAGAGATCCTCACCCATNCTGAAGAACCTTCCTACCTTCTGGCAACTCGACATTTGCCCCCAGCTTGGTATCGTCCGCAAACTTGCTGATGGTGGACTCAATTCCCTCATCCACATCATCAATAAAGATGTTGAACAGTGCCGGGCCTAACACGGGCCCCTGTGGGACTCCACTAGTGACTGGTTGCCAGCTGGATGTGGCACTATTCACCAGGACTCTCTGAGCTCGTCCATCCAACCAGTACCTAACCCAACAGAAAGTGCTTCTGTCCAGTCCATGGTCTAAGAGTTTCTCCTGAAGCTTATTATGGGAAACTGCGTCAAAGGCTTTTCTAAGGTCCAAGTACATAACATCCACAGCCTTTTTATCATCAACCAGTCGAGTCACCAGATCATAAAATGAGATCAAGTTGGTCAGGCAGGACCTGCGTCTCCGAAATCCATGCTGACTAGTTCTAATGACATGGTAGTTAAGCAGTTGCTGCATAATAGCACACAAGTCTATCTGTTCCATGACTTTGCCCGGGACTGAGGTCAGGCTGACAGGTCTGTAATTGCTTGGATCATCTTTCCTGCCCTTCTTGTAGATGGGTGCCACATTAGCCAATTTCCAGTCTTGTGGTATATGAACAGTAAGCCAGGACTGCTGGTAAATTAGGGAGAGTGGCTTGGCGAGTTCATCTGCTAGTTCTTTCAGCACCCTTGGATGGATCCCATCTGGTCCCATGCACTTATGTTGATCCTAGTCACTCAGCAAGTCTCTGACTACCTCCTCCTGGATTACAGGGAGGTTATATTGCCCCTCCTCCTACTATCACTGAATACACAGCAATCCTATGGAAGCTGGTCATCTCACAAGAGCAATACAAAGCTAGTAGATGACAAATACAGTTCCTCTTCATCATGATACAAATGTTATTCCTCTGCATAAAAGAGCTGGCTACCCATTTCGTGCTCTGTCTCTAAAGCAGAAAAGACCTGATTCCACCACCTTTTCTTTCAGTCACTGGACACTGCTATTTTCACTTCTCCAATCAAATGACTCTAATCTCTTCTCCAGGTTTTAGGAAATCAACTAGAGTATTCCCTCGATTATTGGGAGCTTGGGTCTAGAAGCAAGACACAATATGTGATTTCTGCGAAGTAGTAATTTGTATGTATGTAACTACGGCCAGCTGCATGTTCCTGCTTGCAGCAGCTGCCAGCAGCTAGGAGCAGTTAGCCAGAGGAGCAGGGTTCCGCATGGCAGTTTGTTAGTACAGTGAATCCCCGATACATTGTGACCTCTGCATTACGACCTCACACATTTGCAAAGCAAATTTCTTGCAGTTTTGATTCAGCAGTCAGGAACTGGTTGATGGCCGGGCCCAGAGTGGTGGTTAATGGTGTCTCATCTAGTTGGCAACCGGTTACTAGTGTCCCCCAGGCGTCGGTGTTGGGTCTGGTCCTGTTCAACATCTTCATTGATGATACTGATGACAGCATTGAGGCCATGATGAGTAAATTCGCGGATGACACCAAGCTTGGAGCCCGTGTTTATCTGTTGGAGGGTAGGAGGGCCCTGCAGAGAGACCTGGACAGACTGGAGAGATGGGCAGATTCCAATAGAATGAAATTTAATAAGTCTAAATGTCAGGTTCTGCATTTTGGTCATAATAACCCCAAGCAGAACTATAGGCTGGGAACTGAATGCTTGGAGAGTGGTGAGGTGGAAAGAGATTTGGGGGTATTA
>WEKX01018120.1:78637-89797 GCA_013390025.1 Pitta sordida | reverse complement strand
CCTCCATTTTTTCATGATCACTGCACCCCAGGCAACCTCCAACCGCCACATTCCCCACCAGCCCTTCCCTATTAGTGAACAGTAGGTCAAGAGTAGCCTCTCCCCTGGCAGGCTCACTACCTAGCTGTGACAAGAGGCAATCCTCAATATATTCCAAGAACCTTCTGGACTGCGTTCTCTCTGCTGTCTTGAGTTCCCAGCAGATATCTGGGAGGTTGAAGTCTCCTATAAGAATAAGGGTTGACGATCTCGAGAGATCCTCCAACTGCTTGTAGAGTACAAGATCGATGTCTTCCCCCTGGTTGGGTGGCCTATAACAGACTCTAACCACAATGTGAGTCTTGTTGGCAGCTCTTCTGACCTTTACCCATAAGCATTCCACCCGATCATCCATAATCTCAAGCTTCGTGGTGTCAGGCGTCTCTCTAGTGTACAGGGCCAACCCTCTACCCCTTCTCCCTCATCTATCTCTCCTGTAGAGTGTGTAGCCATCCAGTGAAATACTCCAGTCACGAGTTATCCCATCATGTTTCTATGAGAGCAACTGTGTCATATCTCTCTTGTTGCACCAGAACTTCAAGCTTTTCTTGTTTGTTGCCAAAACTACATTCATTAGAACACATGCACCTCAGCTGGCTTGCTGAATTCACTTTCAGTTTAAGTTCACTACTTTCAATAACACACCGAGAGAACAAAGTTCCACCCCCTTCCCCCTTAAAACCTAGTTCAGTCATGTATTTTATTCTGGGAGCAACACTGTCCCCATTCAGAATCACTGCACAGATGTGGTGTAGAAAAAAAATAACTGTTTTTATCAGAGATTGTCTGGTGTCAGATACGCCAGCATAGACATAATGCACTAGAGTCATGGGTCAGGCATATGGTATCATCTTTATCCGAAAGGAAGGCAGGAAATGTTACAATATTGGAATAAGACCTTTGGCATAAAATGTTAAGGCTGCTGGAAGATCACAAGCAGTCAGGGTGACACTCTCCCCAAGTGAACTAAACATGGGAAGAGAGATCACACATCTCTTCGGCATCTGTACGCCGGCTGCAGTTTCCTTTCAGGCCCTCACTGACCCAGCCTGTCACTTATAGAAATCCCAGGGTAGCATGTAGGCCTCACATTGTTCTTTGTGCTTATTACTTTATTTCATCCCCTTCTTTTTCAATTTTGGGATTGACATGTGATTCTGTTGGTGATGTGCTATGTCATGAATAGACACCCTGTGTGCAGACAGTTAGTAGCTTGGGAAATCAGGGAGTGAGGTGCTGCCCGTCTGCTCCTCCCTGCTTTGCCCTAGACTAAAAAGCTCAGAAAAAATATTGTAAGTCCTAAGTATAATCACTTATATACTTCAATGGATGTAAGAATATTATATATGTACTAGCTTATTTTTCTTTAAAAATCTTTAAGAAGGGTATTTGAATGATATAATTTCATCAACGTCTTTTTAGAGCTTTATGCAAAATGTTTGCAAGGTGGATTTGGGTCCTCGAAAAAACACCGTGCTCCCAACAATGATGGGATGCTTGGTGGAAGTCCCTCAATGGACAGTATAACTCTTCCGTAGCGTTTTTGGGAGCTGGGCTACCTAATTACCCATTTGGCCTTCACAGCAGCATTCTCCATGGTTCTGCATTCTCCCAGGAGGGGGAAAACAGTGATATAGGACTGGAAGGCAACTAGAGGAGGATAGAGGTCGTGGAGAAAAGAGTAGCGAAAGCAGCTCATCAAAGTCCTCTCTTGGCTGCTACCTGTTGATAGAACAGAGAAGATGAATCACCAGCTTAGGTCTGTGACAGGTTTCCTGAGATGAGAAAAAAGGGACCCTGTAAATGCATGCAGCCTTCTTCTGCCATCCGTTTAATAACCTGTAATATCAGAGCAGGATATTTTTGTCGCACCAAATCTGATTGATGGTCTTGGCTATAAGACATTACAAGCTTAGAGTAAATTGACCGAACACCTAAACATACAAATTATTAAAAGGAAGGGGGAGTAGGTTTGGGCGTCCTGGGGGAAGCAGGCAGGCTTTAGTTAAAATGATCCCATTTCCAAGTGCAATTTATAGTCTATTGACTTGCAGCAGTGTCTTTTCAGATGTGAGGAAATTGTCATACATTGCAAATGAGAAGCTGTTTTGACATCAGGATCGCAGAGAGTGCCAGGAAGAAATGATATCAATGCCTGGTCTGTTAAGGTTAAATGAAGTTGCATTGTTGCCAGCAGATAGGCATTCATTTCCTTTTCTTCCTTCCCTGTCCCTGTGTACAATTACTGTGATTACGATGAGTAACAATGTGCTTCTGACACCCATTGTATTGACAGCTCGCCTAGTTTTTTTCCACTCAAGTGGCACTAGTCATTACTTAAATGCTTGGGTATTTTGACAGGGAAGATCCATGCCTGCCAGTCAAGTGCATCAATGACAACGTGGCCTTAGCCCCTGGACACGTACTGCTGAATTAAAGTAGTCAAAGCCATTACTGCTAGAATATGATGAACCTTTTTAGAAATGGGGCTCTGGCAAACCCACAGAGACACTAATGCACTTGATGCATTCTTCCTGCCCTCTCCACGTATTACTGCTGTTGATGTACTATTTTTTCCTCCACGTATACTGTGATCTCTTGGAAGAACAGGATGATTGCAAAATAATTTATTACAGAGCAGAAAGGAGTCAAAACTATTTGGCTTTTTACATTTACATTTGTGGACAGTTTTAGTTTGGACTATCTTGGAAAAATGTTAGCAAGGATTGGTCAGCCTGAGGGTTAAGGAGGCTAAGTTAATGAGAAGGTGCCTTGATATTTTGCCAGGTACACCTGTGGCAGTTTTTGTGTCAGTGGCTCTTGTTAGCTTCCTGTTTGAACCTTCATTCCTTGAGGGTTGAGGGCTCTTTTCTTGTCCAGCACTGTATCTCTTTACTAGTAAGAAGGAGTCTTGAATATCTAGATACTGTCAAAGAAATTGCAATGTGGGCTTTTGCAAGTGCAGGGATGTATATGTGAGACATGCAGGGATGTAAATGTGCAGCCAGAAAGCATCCAGTTGGCTCTTGATGCTTTGTAAAAGCAATTTGCAAGCTGATGTCACAGGTACCACCTTTTCTTTGGTCTGGCAGAGATTCTTTAATCCTCTCTGAATGCCTGGAGGAGGGAGCTGCCCTGAAAAGGCAACAGGGTGAACTTATGTATCCATGCCTTGGGTAAAAACACTCTTGAAACAATAAACTCTATAGCCTGATGATGTCAAGTAGGAGAAGAGATACATTTTAGGTAGATTTTTTGTTGTTGAGTTTTTTTAGTCAGTGTGACCTAAGTTATAGTATATATTATATAGGAAATTTTAGATATGTTAGATGGTCTAATTAAAGGTGGGGGACACACTGCATACTATATGTGGCATTTTTATATACACTGGATTGTACACAATAACTTCCTCTACTGTGTGCTCTGAGATTGTTTTTCTAATTACATCTCACATATATATCAAAAATATACATATGTATAAGGTTCCTTGATTTTTGTTTTGGTTTTTTTTCCTTACTATCAGAAGGCTTTGCTAGTTTGGGTTCAATTTGGAGAAAAACTTGTGAGGAATAAAAAACCAGCATTGTGCAGAAGATTTCTCAAAAATAAAATAAAAAAAAAAATTGTGATGAAGGTTAGAGGATGAAGGGGAAAAACTAACATGTATAGAACACACAGAAAAAAGTACCAGCTCTGAGTTTTTACCCGATCTCATTCCAAGACCTTTGAATATTTGAAAAATTACTGGGGGCAGATTCCAGTTGCTTAAATATTATTGTGCTCTCAAAGACCTTCAGGGCCTTGCAGATGTGCTTGTTTAGGTGAATACATGAGTGTGTGCATGTGCACACAAAGAATTCAACAGGATGTTCTCAGAGCTACTAAACTAGTACTCCGCAATGCTCCTGGATTTGCATAATCTGCTTCGTTCTGCCTCACTCCACACTGGTGCTGGATGATAGTAATAAAGAAAATGGTTTGCAGATTTCTATTGGAATCAGAAAGGAATCTAAGCTTTACTGGAAAATCAATTATGTAATAGGCAAAGTACCCCATAATGTTCAGCAAAAAAATATGCTAACATCCAGGTCAGTACATTGGAAATCACATTTATCATGATTTCCATGATAGCCTCAGCCTAGTGTGTCACAAGAACAACCTCTGAACTTTCTTGAACTAAATACTCAAATAGAAAACTCTGCCTACTTAGCATTTTAAAAATTTGCTTATCTTTTGAGCCTTGAACTGGAAGCTTCATAAAACAGGAATTTCATTCTCCCCAAAGAGAAGATTTTCTTTTGCCTGCCTTTTCTTTTATTCAGCCCTAAAAAAGGTTTTCATAGGCACCCCCAAATTTCTTTTACTGGTGATTTGACTCATGAAACATTGACTATTACATATAATTAAATATACAGGGCATTAAATGTATGCGCTATTAAATTACCATTTTTGCCAGTCAACAGGTTTCCTTCTGCTTCTTTGTTGTTTCGTATTTCACAATTCTATTCCAGATTATCATGAACAAGCTAGTTACGGTCTCAAAAGTGTTGTGCTAGGTGCTGTACAAATACAATGGTAGTTAGAGACAGTCCTTTCACTGAGATATTTACAAGCCAGAAGATATGTGTACACACCTGAGCAAGTAGTTGTGTAGGATCTGTGTGAGAAAACGATAAATGGCTTCACATTGCTCAAAACTAATTTTATCTTTCCATGAAGAAAGTGTATCACAATATGCAGTACGTTGCATAGGACAGGTTAAATAGCCAAAGTTATCTCCTCTGGTGAAAAAACCCTCTGCATCCTTCCTCTTCAGAATATGGGCTACTGAAAAGAGAGGTGGGAATTCACTTAGCTGCCTGTGTCCCGAACATCCTAATGTGTATCCATTCTCCCTACTTGTCTTTCTCTGCACAGGTTACCATCACAAATTGTCCTTGTTAAGTAGTTACGCAGTTTCCAATGGACTATTTGAAATAAACTACGGGAAGCATTTGGCATCCAATTTGGAACAGCTTGTTCTCTCAACTTTAAGATAAAGTATTAGCTTCGTTAGGCCTTGCTTGTCTTGGTTCATATTGTCATTTCTCTACACAAAACAGGAACAGTACTAGGACACACACGCACCTGCAGATTCATTCACTAAAAAAGACAGAGGTTTTCTCCCCTTCACTGCTATGATTTTTTGCCCTGCTATATTCTGGAATTGACTTCATAAACTATAGAAAAACAGGTCTGAAGGGACCATTGAAAGCAGTCTTGTGCATTCCTCTGCTCCAAGCAGTACTTCTGTCACTCCCAATGGATATTGATTCAATTAGAGTTTAAAGATGTCCTTTTCTGGAGGCTTTGCGGCCTGTCTGAGTGATCTGTTGGAGGGCTTCGTCATCCTTCTCATTAGAAAGCTTGTTAATGTCTACCTTTTTATTTTTGCCTCCCCAGATTTTATGGACATTTTTTCTTGGCTTGTTCACTGTGAATGTGGAGAACGAACTGTTCCTTTCCTGTTTGCAGCAAAATTTTAGTGTGTTTTGTAAGTGTTAGGTTTCACATCCAGTTTAGCCTCCGTAGACTGAACAATCCCAACTCTTTTGCAGCTGATGGTTTTCTCTCTATCATTTCCCTATGTATCTTCTAAGGCTTATTGATTCATCCTTGTGATATTCTTTTCTGCAATGATAAACTTGGTTTATAGTATTTTTTATCCACTTTTAATCACACTTAAGCATGCAGAGAATACAGTGTATCTCTTTCCACAGTCCGAAAAGCCAGTATTAATCAGCTTTCAATAAAGAACAGAGTTTACTACAGCCTCATCAATTTACTGATATTTTTTGCTAAAGGAATCCTGTGACTTTGTTGTTCTTGATGGATGGAGGCAGAGCTTGCATAGATGAAAGGAAAATACCTCAGATACCTTCTTACTAATTATGATCTTGAGAATATTCTGCAGTTGGTAGGGAATTGCTTTTGGTGGAAGTCCATATATTTTTTTTGTGTGACTTAGAATGGACTTTAATGAATTTCAGTGTATGGGGGCAACAGTGTCATTGAAAGAGTGTTACTGCTGGTATGCTTTTCTTGGACAAATAATATGGTAAAAAGACTTTCCCTAAAGTGGACCTAAGGCTTATCATGTTCAGGGAAAAATTGGAACAGAAAGCTCCATCTCTCACTGCTTTTTGCGTTTCAGTAAAAAGATGATTACTGTTCCAAATTTATTTTAAGTCTTGGAAGAAACAACAGAATAGCACTATGAATTGATGTGAGATGGTGGAAGGTGATGCTCACAGGCATAATGCACTTGCCATAAAACAAGCTAATTGTGTGTGAGAGCAATTAGACTCATAAAATATGCTGTATTTTCTTGCTAAGTAGCAAGAACACAGAAATAAGTGACAGCCTTTAGCTTGCAGTCAAAGCTTATGTAAGGATTTTCTTGTCAAAAACTAGTAATCACAGAATCATAGAATATTCTGAGTTGGAAGGGACCCACAAGGATCATCAAGTCCAACTCCCAAGCTAATGCCCATACAGGGATTGAAGCCACAACCCCGGAGCCATGGGCATAACCTAATTCCCTGTCCCATAGTCCCATTATTTGGACCATGTCACTAAGTTCTTCATCCAGTCTTTTCTTAAACACCTCCAGGGATGGTGACTACACCACCTCCCTGGGCAGACCATTCCACTATGGGATCACCCTCTCTGTGAAAAAGCTCTTCCTAACATCCAGCCTAAACCTCCCCTGGCGTAGCTTAAGGCCATGTCCTCTTGTTCTGGTGCTGGCAGCCTGTGAGAGGAGATTTACNGCTAGTGACTGGCTGCCAGCTGGATGCAGCACCATTTACCAACACTCTCTGAGCTCGTCCATCCAACCAATTCCTAACCCAGCACAGGATGCTCCTATCCAACCCATGCTCTGAGAGAATTTCTTCTGACACTTACCATGGGAAACCGTGTCAAGGGCTTTACTAAGATTCAAGTACACGATATCTCCAGCCTTTCTATCATCAAACAGGTGAGTCACCAGACCATAAAATGTGATCAGGTTGGTCAGGCAGGACCTACTTTTCCTAAATCCATGTTGACTAGGTCTAATGACGTGGTTATTTTGCAGGTGCTGCGTAATAGTGCTCAGGATTATCTGTTCCATGACTTTACTTGGGACCGAGGTCAGGCTGACAGGTCTATAATTATCTGAATCCATTTTCCAGCCCTTCTTGTGGATGGGTGTCACTTGTTCCCCTTTATATGATATTATAAAATCTGACTTTCTTTGGCTCATATGTTATGCTTAAGTCTTTTCTCACTAGTCTGAAGGGAGAATAGATAAATAATTTTTTTATAATCAAGTTAAATACCACCTGTGTCTTTAGATTCTGCAACCACCTCTGATTGATTTAGTTATTTCCTGGACAGTCAGTAAACAAAGCTGCATGGCACCACCCAAGGGATATGAACACTTTTAAGCATTCTTTACATGTCTGGGAAAAAATCTTGACTGTAGTAGTCAACGGTCTTTGGGGAAATGCTAAGCACAGATATCTTCATTACTTTTCAATTAAGCAGCAAGCTTATGGATTCAGGAACCCTTGGTGGAGAAGTTGAGCTCAGAATGTAGCTCTCAAGGGATTGTGCTGGGAGAGTATCCCTAGATAGAACCATGTATGTTTTGGGGAAGGACCTCAAAGACATGATTTATTATCTGGAAGGCACAGGGTGATGAGAAATGCCTTGAGAATTAGTTTTATCTGATGTTCTGCTGTGTAATAGGAACAGGAGCTGCAGAAAAACCATTCCCTAAAGTTGGTGGTTGTTTTAATTTCTCATTTACTGTGAAAAAGGTATTATTTCTTTGAGCTTGTGGTCCAATTAGATTATTCTGCTTCTATCTCCAGGTTTCTTAGAATCCAATATGATTTTGTGATTTTTAGAAATCTTTCAGCTTCCCATCCTCCTTGAAAATGGTTCCTTCAAAGATGTGTGGCATTACAGTGGCAAGACTTCCAGAAACAAGGCTGGATCCCCAGAGAATTGTTGGGTGCCTCCCAGTAAATCTGGAGGTTAGCCCTGCTCTGAGCTGGTCGGGGAGATATTTACTGTAGTGTCATTGTGGAAGGAGAGTACAAACAGTGCCTCTGAACCCCAATATGGCTATTGCAAGGTATAGACAATGGAATTTTTTATGAAGCCCATCCATAATGATTGGCTTTTGAGGACATCCACTAGGTATTGGCGAAACCACAGCAAGAAAATAGTGCCATCTCATAGAAAGCAATGAGAGAGGTACATTCAGGCTGTCTAAGCACTACTAATCTGTTGCCAAGACTTGATAATCTCCTGGAAGCCAATCTGACTCCTTTTCTGTAAGGCACTATTGCAACAGTTCAGGAAAGAGGCCCTTGGGTGATGCACTGACTGCCTGTGCCAAACCAGCAAGACAGAGGGCATACTGAACAGAATGGCGCAGTTAGATGCTGTAGTGGCCACAGAAGCAAGATAACAGTGCCATTATCCTATTTTGTTGTAACATGATTCCTTAATTTGTAAATATTATTGGAATAAGGGCTTTTATCATGTCTCTCAGTTTGCAGTAGCCTATTCAGAGAGTGCTGTGGCACGTGTTTGAAAGGAGACCTCTGCATCTCCTGGATCACTAAGTGAAAGGCAGTTGACCTGCAGCTTCTGTGAGAGGTTTCTCTATGCAAACTGAAAAAGGGCAAAATGGAGTAAATAGAGACCATACATGGTGTATCTGCAGAGTGTCATAATGGGATGATCTGCCACAGATATGTGTGGTGTGGATGCATCACAGAGGGACAAATAGGAAAAAAGTAGTAGACAAAGCACTACCTCTTCAATTGCCTGATAAATAATATCTCCGATAATATCCTTTATGTAACAGAAAAAAGCTCACATTGTCTTCATTGACCATACAAAATGGAATGCTTTAAAGGTTAAGGAACAACTATTAAAAAATGAGGTATCTTCAATTTATATTTCAGAACTTTATACCCATTATAAAATGGAAGATATTTTATAATTATGCCAACAACAATTAATTAACTTAACATCAAGAACTCCAGAATGATTGAATTAACAGTAAAATCATGATAAAGCTCCAGTTCATCTTAAAGTTTTAGCAAATAATTTATTAGCCAGCAAATGCTTAGACTTAATAACATATTTTAAGAATCACTATTTTTCTCTCTTCTTTTACATCAGTTTCAGGCCCAGTCTTGAAGTCCAAACTGAACTACCATCTCTTATGCTGTGCTCTGCTGTATTCAGTAAAGATCTGCTGGAGACTTAGAGTCAGTTTGGCTGGAGTTGGCCTCAAAACCAAGACTGTTACTGTAGGGGAAAAAGAACATCTCTTTTGTTTCTATGTCACAACTTCATGCAATGTAATGCATACTTAAAATGGTCTTGTGCTAAACTACTTTGAACAAAAGGAGTTCTGCAGTGACCAGTGGAATGGGCTGCCCAGGAAAGTGGTGGAGTCGCCATTCCCAGAGGTGTTTAAGAAAAGATTGGATGAGGAACTCATTGGCATGGTCTAGATAATGGGATGATGGGATGGGTAGTTAGGTTAAAAAAAAATAAAATAAAAGATGACCCTGAGATTAGCTCAGATGGTTGGAGGATGGTGCTCATAACACCAAGGTTTATGGGTTCAATCCCTGCATGGGCATTCATTTAAGAGTTGAACTTGATGATCCTTGTGGGTCCCTTCCAACTCAGAATATTCTGTGATTCTATGTGATTCTGTGACCCTGATAAGCCTCTGCTTGCCACTGAGGCTGTTGGCAACTAGTACTTAGACCAAGTGATTGGAGCATGAATGTGATTGTGTAGCTTCTGCTCAAATATAACCAGGAAAGCACATGGTGAATTGTCCTATTGGACTACTCTGATTTCCCTTTTTTCAGCTCCATGACATCAATGGCAGTGTAAAGTGCCTCATAACGAAAATAGGTTCACTACCAATGCGGTGAAAACCACCCTAGAATTGTATCACTTCCAAAGGAAAGAGGTTTGATCCTGCCACCTCCTTGCCTGTTTTCTGCAAATACAGTTCTTTGGGTGTAGAAGTAATTTTGGGTTACTACTGTCAGAACTGCAGGGGTGGAACAAGCAGTTCCTTTAACAGGGGAGCTGATAAAGTCTAGCTCTGTGTGGGTCTGTCTCCCAAGAATGTGCTTCTGCCTGGAGTTTTTGAAAGGAGTCCAAGAGCATTTATGTTCCTGATGGTGAATTTATGTTGCAGCTTTGATCTCTACTGGGGCACTGATGGAGGTTTACTCTCTCTCTCTTTTCTCTGGCCACCCATTTTCCTAAGCTTTTTGGAATTCTGCATTGTGGAGAGCTCTATCTGCCATCAGAGTTGCTCAAAATGAGTTCTAGTTTGAAAAGTTATTGGGGAACAACATGAAGACAGACAGATAACATGATTTCCAGTTTGTTTCTTCAGGAAAAAAGTTAATTGACAGTCATAATCATAAGTAGCATTTCTACACAAAGAAAAGTCCTGTGTATAGTGCAAGTTTCAATACAAGAAAGAAACAGGCTCAAAATCACTTGTGGAGTAGTTACGCATAAAAAAACCCTTTTAAAATATTAATGTTTCAAATGTAAGTGCAGAACATAAAGCTACAATATCATCTTAGTCTCTCCTTTTTTTTCTGGGATTTGAGCAGTGAATTCACGTATGATTTCATAACCATAAATAAGGATAAGCTTTTCCTTTAACTCTACAAAGGATTTTGTTTCTCAGCATCAAGACCCTGCCGTTCTTTGTCCCACGAAAAGTTCACAGTATGGCAGTATCAGAGTATCACAGTATTAGCAAGGTTGGAAGAGAACTTGGAGATCGTCAAGTCCAACCTGCAACCCAACACCAACCCATTCTCTAAACAATGGCACTAATTGCCTCATCCAACCTACTCTTAAACACCTCCAGGGATGGCGACTCCACTACCTCCCTGGGCAGACCATTCCAATGAGCGATCACTCTCTCTGTGAAAAACCTCTCCCTAACCCTGAGTCTAAACCTCCCCTGGCATAGCTTAAGGCCATGTCCTCTCATTCTGGTGCTGTCAGCCTGAGAGAAGAGAT
>WEKX01018120.1:58756-77324 GCA_013390025.1 Pitta sordida | reverse complement strand
ACTCAGCAAGTCTCTGTCTACCTCCTCCTGGATTACAAGGGGGTTATATTGCACCCCGACTTCTTCCGTCCGCCCACTAGTCCAGTTGTCTTGCTGGCAATCTGTCTTGCTGTTAAAAACAGAGGCAAAGAAGGTATTAAGTATTTCTGCCTTTTCCTCATTGCTACTTACTATGTTCCCTTTTGCCTTCTTCATTAAATGAGGTGTGCAGTTCAACTGACTTAGAGTAGGGAATATACAGCTTATTACCCTTCAAACCAAGTGTATGCTGGCTGCGTAATCATTTCATACCTAACATTTTTTCTGGAATTGGCGTTTGCAGAATAATGGAAAATCAGCATAATAGTGTTTTCTTAGGCAACTTTTCATAAAACTTCTAAGGAGGAAATCTAAATTCTCATTAATGCCAGACATCTTTGGTACTTCTGAGTCAGTTTGATGAATTCTGCTTTCTAAATGTGTAGGATCAAATTCTGCTCTCTTCACTCATGTCCTTCCCATTTCCTTTAATTTTCTGTAGTCCTTCTCAAAATAAATATGCTGAACTTGAACTTCTGTCTGCACAGCCAACACAAATTTTCACAGACAATGAAAAACTTCTGTCAAGTTCACAAGGCATCTTCTGCTGATTAGCTTTTTTTACCAAGACTTAGTGCTCTTGCTTTTTTAGTTTTGGAGGACTAAAAAAAAATCTTCATTCCAAAACAGTCCACATGATGAAAATAAGTAGCTGAAGCACTCCATTATTAGTGTTATTCCTTGTACCTTTTTCTAATTCAGAGATTTTGTAAGAGTTGCTCAGTTCTGTCTCCTGATTAATTTTCATCACTTTAGCGCATTCCAAGAGATTATTAGACAAATTACCTTGTCTTTTCATGGCTATCTTGGCTGGATGAGGCAAAAGAAAGCATGAATAAAGTCAAGCTTCCACTGTTTCTTTTTGCATGAAACCAACCTGTAATAGGCCCTGAGAAATCTGGCTATATGGAAATAAATATATTCACATACTGTATATTCAAGTACCACTTCCCCCACACCTTGTTTACAAATTTTCATCTGATTTTTACTACCTGACCCCTTCCAGAAGAGAAATAAAACTACAGCAATGGAACAAAATAGCTTGAATGGCAGCAAAGGAGGCACTTGAAGTTTAAATTACTTTATTGAGAAAAGTAATGCAGTCGGCCCTCTTGCACTTCATGACCCCTGTGTTGCGGCTTCACATCTTAGTGGCATGATTTTTTAGCGATGTAGGAGGCCCCTTTTCGCAACTGCACGTGCATGACCTGGCACACGTGAATATTCAATTAGGCTGTCATGAATATGCAAATCAACCCTCACAGCCGCCACGGTGGCCCTGCCACTCTGGTTGCCCCGTCTCAGCCGTGGTGGCTCCGCTGCTTCCCCACCACCCTGGCACGGCTGCCACGGCAACCAATACATAGCAACACAGTGCCGAAACAGCGCTGGGGAGCCGTCTGAGGGTGCAGGGCAAATGTACATATTAATGAGCTGCCATTCAATGTGGAAGTAGGGCTTCGTGGGACCTGATTAAGACCGTGGGTCTGTGGTATAGGAGACCCGACTGTAGCACAAAAGGACATGTAAGAAATGAGCATGGCACGTGGCTGTTGTGTTTATACCCAAATAGTACTCAATATCCACAGTGACCAATGAGAGAGGTGATGCTCATTCTTGACATTAAGATAAATCTACGCCAGAAACAGAAGGCCACGTTGTTTATGGCCTTTACTTGCCTTAAGAAGGTCTTCACTTGTCTACCATTTTTTCTCACTTATACTTCTAAAAATTGAGTGGCAAAAAGAGTAGCTTAATGCTTTGTATTGTTGTCTTAAGCTGCAGTCTATTTACCCTAAATTTGGACTGCCTATTCCCCTTTGGCAGCACTGTCAGTGGCTCTCTGATATGAAGTCAAGTATATCTTAGTTCAGTGCCTTATTTCAGAAGAAAGTATGTGATTAGTGAATGGCTGTTCACTGATAGCAGAGGTATGAATAACTGGAGATGAATACACATGTATGGTTGATGAAAGAATCAGTATTGGTAAGGAGGAATTTCTGGAAAAACTGCAGAGGATATCCTGAAAAGTTGGTAAGTTTGTAGGTTCCACTTCTTGAGAACCAGCTGTATATTTGAAACTGAGTTCAAACTGGAGTCAATAACAGCCTTTTCTGCTGTCACCATTGCTGAAGGCAGTACTGGCTAGCTGAGGTCATGCAGTATATTTCAAAAATTGAAATGTGTTGTGTGGGTTTCCCATGTCTCTATTTCCCAAAGGTTCAAAATTGTCAGCGGCTGAATGGACATGGGTGTGCAGATGGGATGCACTCAGGTGAGTGTGCAGCTTAGTGCTTCAGGAAAGTGTTATACATCAGTTTATAACAAACTTTAGAGACCCAATAAAAGGAGGTTTTGCCTTCCTGAATGGTGCGGGCTTATGCAGCCATTGGAATAAACAGCATGTGACACCGATAATTATTTTAATTTCAGGAAAAGAATGATTCTGCTGCCTCAGAAAGTTTTGTTTTGCTTTTCAAAGGTGGGGAGGCAGGGAGGAAGGGTGTTGTGTGGGTGGGGGAAAGGCTGCCTGTTGAAAACTAGAAGGAAGTGGCTGTTTTTCTCTAGGTGTTTGATCTGACTGACAGCCCCTGTCTGAACTTACTAGTGATTTGCCGTTTCATTAGCTGCCAGGTTTTCAATTTCTGCCTCTTGGAAGTTACAGCGCTTTGAACAAGTCCCCACAGTAATTGAATTTGCCACAGAAATAGAACACTGGAAAATTTCATTTTCTTACCTTTGTGAAGGCAAGCAGGCAGACACATATTCCTGCTGGACTGCTTCTCTTGCTGCCCCTCTACCTTCTCCGTCCCCCTTCCTCCCACCCAGCACCGCAATGCACTTGCTGATGGCCCCCACCATCCATACAAGGAGTCACAAAAAAGATCTCCTTTTAAATCGGCTCAGAGTGCATCAGCCTGTCGCTTTGTAATTTTCTCCTAAATGCCTTCCACAAATAATGGTTTTCAAAATGAGCATTAACAGGCTTGATTACATGAAATTGTCCTTTTAATTTACACCAGGATTCTATTGATCACACAAGTGCAGATTAAAGTGTTCAATGAAGCCCATGATGAGGTATTAACCAGCTAAGGGTCCTCCAGGGGCCGCCAGGGACGGCCAGGAATATGCTAGAAGTGTACAGTTATTTCCCCATAATGAAGTGGCACTATGCGAAGGCATGAATCGCTGGCAGGAAGAATAGATCGGAGATGATGAGCTCTTCAAAGTCATTTCTCGCTCACTCATTCAGCCTCATGCCCAGATCCTCTTGCGATTCTTCTGCATTACTTGTCATGAAATGCCAGGATTTACTTAGCCAGCTGATGCAATTTTTATGACCTTATTGCTTTTTCACCATGGTAATAGTTTTGAATCAATTTATCAATCCAGCAGTGCCATCAGACATATTGCCCTGAAGATCAAGTCCGGGTCATTCCATCAATTCACTGCGGTTTGCGAAGATAGAGAAAAAAGCCAGGCCGTGTGGGCTATCAACTTCAAATGGCTTAGTAAACATGCTGCTGCTACTTTAACTGCTTCACTTCTGACTTCAGACCTTTCTGCTTATAAAAATCAACCATCACGCTCTCTCTCCTCTCTGTGTATTTTAATTCCAAACGTATTAGCTGTGCTACAGATAATCTGGGGAAGAACTGGTGGAGAACTGTATAAGGATTTCAAGCCTCCCATAAAAGCCTGGAAAAAACAAGCAGTTTTTTATTACATCTTTCACTATTGCATTTCCAGATTTGTTAGTCTCCAGCTTTCTGTGCATTACCAAAGAATAGCAGCAGTGCAGAAATGAAGGGAGCACTAGCACACAGCAGGAAAGCGTCAGGAACAGATAGCTGGTTACTGAGCTTTTCCTTATTAAGTTGTAGTCACAATGTCCAGAAGATTTTACCATTTGGTGGAAGTTTGGCAGACAAAAACATATATTCACACTGCAGAATTCAGTGCAAATTCTACTGGCAGGCAAAGAGTTAGGTTCTGGATGAAATTACACAGCAAGCATCTAAATCATGGCAGAGCAAATCTGGCAAAGAGATAGCAGGAAATTGTGTCAGGTTAGAGCCAATCCTGGTACTTCACGAAGATTTTAGGATTAAGGAAATGCTTTTTCCATCACACATTTCCTTTGAGTTTTAAAAAATCAAGATTAGCTCAGTTTCACTCAGTCTGCTCTGTTGTTCTTCATAATTTCTTGATACATAGTTTTCTAATTTCATTATACTTATAACATGGAACAAAAAAGCATTACTATGTACAATTATTTCTGAGGAATTTTACATTTGACTCCAGAATGTGAAAGGTAGCTTCTGAGTTCCAGGAAGCAATGCATCTTCTTTCACCGTAGTACGCAGGGGCTGAGATATAAATCCCGTTTTTCCAGTATTCACACACACAGACTCATGGGGAGAGTCACTGAAAATCTTCCCCTCCCTCACTGCAGCTGTCTAAACTCTATAAACACATGTTATTTGGGCACAATCAAAGCCTTTATAAGGAAGTGATGAAACTAGCCAGAAACCATTCACATAACATCCACGCATGGTTTCCATATGTACACTGATCTGTGGCATAATCTGTACCTTGCTTTCACAAATCCATGGAGTGCCCTACAGTAGAAATAGTATACATGGAAACATAGGCTGTTGCAACCTGAGACACACTGTCAAATGAGATCAAACGTGTGATCTGAGCTGCTTTGAAGCCTGAAAAATCCTTGAGGCCAGAGAACATGAAGGGTATCTTGAAGTCTCCTCTCCCTACTCCCCATTTATATGTATGGGGTATGAGTTATGTATGTGTATGGGGTAAACCTAGCTGACCACTTCAGTCATTGCGTTAGAATGATTTGAAATGCAATGAAGAGAAAATGTTTGGGGGCAGGGTATTCATTGGGGGTGGGAGGGGGGATTCTGGTGGGTTTGGTTTTCTAGGTTTTTTTGGATGGTTGGAGGAAAGGCAGTGCCAAAGAGGGACTGGAGGCTGTGGTTTCAAGTGAATGAAGACTTTCGAACATGAGTGACAAGTGTCAGTGCCAGTAATTGTATATAAATATCTTATTTTGTTCTATGTATTTTAAAATAACTCCTCCTTGATACATCAACCTGGTAAGTCTAGAGAACTTAAAGAGGAGAGTGAACATTTCCAAAATGCTTTTCGGTCCAGCAGGCTCCAAAAGTCTCCCTCTACTCTTCAACACACACTTCAGTGTGCAGAATGATCTTGCAGTAAAGCCATAGGCTTTTGGTCTCAGTGTCAGACTTTCAGCACAAAGCTCCTGGAAGCCCTGCTTTAGCTGCACACAGATAACAGCTGTTCACATTAGTAAGGCAGGTTCAAATTTATACCTGAAAAAATTAGTGGCTCATAAAAAAAATATGGAACAATGACAACCACGGGGAAAAGGTAATAATTTAAGTAATGAAAAATTAATCTGGGAGTGATACATTATTTTTTAAGCAAAGTGTGTTGCAGTAAGAAAAAAAAGGAAGCCTGTGACTTTAATTAATTCTACTTAACATGAACAGAATAAGGTCAGGCACACCAAAAACTGTTGAATAAAGCAAAAACTTGTGAAAGATATATAATCTGATGTTATTCATAATGAAGAAGGGTTATCTTGTGGTCAATACAGCACCATTATTTTTAAGTTAGAGGTACAACTGCTGAAAATATACAGTGACCTTAACAACTTACCTAACTGGATTGTGAAAAGGGCTCACATAAAAAGCATTTTATGAAATGATACTCTAATTTTGATGATCAAAATTTATGGTTAATTATAGTTCTTAACCCCAATTTTGTTCTGTCCAAAATTGCAGAATCAACTAGGTTGGAAAAGACCTCTGAGATCATTGAGTTCAATCTTTGACCTAACACCACCTTGTCAACTAGACCATGGCACCAAGCAGCACATCCAGTGTCTTCTAAAATACCTCCAGGAAGGGTGACTTCAACACCTCCCTGGGCCGTGCATTTCAATGCCCAATCACTCTCTCTGTAAAGAGCTTCCTCCTAATGTCCAACCTAAACCTCCCCTGGCACAGCTTAAGACTGCGCTCTTTTGTCCTGCTGCTGGTTGCCTAGGACGAGAGACCAACGCCTACCTGGCAACAACCTCCTACCAGGAACATGTAGAGAATGATAAGCTCTCCCCTGAGCCTCCTCTTCTTCAGGCTAAACACACCCAGCTCCCTTAGCCGCTCTTCACAGGACTTGTGCTCCAGTCCCTTCCTCAGCCTTATTGCCCTTCTTCAGACTTCCTCCAGTGCCACAACAACCTTCTTAAACTGAGGGGCCCAGAACTGGACACAGGACTTGAAGTGTGGCCTTACCAGGGCTGAGTACAGGAGAAGAATCACTTCCCTGGTCCTGCTGGCCATGCTACCCCTGACACCGGGCTGGGTGCCATTGGCCTTTTTGGCCACCAGTGCACACTGCTGGCTCATGTTCAGTCAGCTGTCAACCAGTACCCCCAGGCTCCTTTCTGCTTGGCCACTCTCCAGCTACTCTGTCCCCAGCCTGTAGTGCTGCAGGGGATTGTTGTGGCCAAAGTGTAGGATCCAGCACTTGGTCTTGTATATATAGGGAGTATAATATATATAAATGGGGAGTCTTCCTTGCATGAACGGATGCTAGAATGGACCAGATGACCCACTGCAATCCCTTCCAGCCTTATTCATTCTGTGATAGTGTCCTTAAAGTCATGACAAAATGATGACTATATGTTTTGGGAAAATTTCTTGCTAAAAGCCCATATGCTAAGAAATGGCTCTCAGCCCAACTGTTTTGTGGGTCTGCAAATGTAGAAGCTCTTGGGCAACAACTTGTAAACATATTTATAGTTAGAAACAGCCTTGCACAATTTTCCTTATCACAGAATCACAGAATATTCTGAGTTGGAAGGGACCCACAAGTATCATCAAGTCCAACTCTTAAAAGGTACCACTGCCTCCCTGGTGGGAGTTGAACCCTGGTCTCCTGCCCGCCAGGCGGGGACACTCACCACTGTATTAAGTGGATTTTATGGTGCTGTACAAGACCTATGGAAACAGCAGCTTCCTGTAAAAGGGAAATACTTCTAAAAACGTACAAAGACATGTAAGAAATAAGTGGGTTCCCAGATGGTTCTAGTTCCAACTAACTGTCTTCATTGTTTGTTCTTAAGCCCGGGCAAGATCTGTCCGTAGCATACATGTCATTCAGAGGGATTCATCTCTACAAAACTTAGATGCTTGTGCATGTGCTAGCTGTCTAAGTGTCTAGACTCAATGAAGAGATGCTTCTAGATAGTAATTTGTCTGACATGTTTCAGCTGACTCACTTCAGTTGTCCTCCCAGCCAGTCTCTGGTAGCAGGGTCTCACTCAAAGGCCAGCTGAGAATAATTACGTACCTCATTTGTGTCTGAGCAGAGCAGGTCCGGAAGACACCTGGAATTTTAGCTGCTCTAAGCTGGCTCAGCTCTCCTGACTTGTACTCTCTGCACATGGGCTTGGGACTCTTATTAAACTCAAAACAGAAGGTATGACCCTTTTTTGATACGTCTTGTGTTCCTTTCTTGAGTGTTTTGTTGGTGAACACTTTTAAAGACCTCTAGACTGCAGCTGACCTTTAATTGCCATCACCAACCTGTTCTGCTGTCTTCTGTATGCTTTGATCTACTCTGGCTCCTGGACTGCCTGACCACAGGGTATGTGTGCAGACTTGCTCCTATTCCTCTAATAGGTACTGCCAAATATGTTGCTAATATAGTTTTCTGTCTCATTAATAAGAGCTAAAAATATTTAGAATGTCACAGACAGTATTTGACATTGCTGATTCTCTAAAGCTTTTACGTTTATTTAGGCTTGACAGAGGAGACAAATATAAATACTATCAAAATATCTGTTTGAGGAATAGTTACACCAAGACTGCAGGCACAGCTTTAGTTCAAATATCTCTGCTGGTTAATATATTATTATATTGAGCTTCTTCAGTCATAAAGGGCAATGCTGGAAGAATTATTCTGTTATGAAGTTGCTGTAGGATCCCTCCTGAAAATGCCAATAGAGTTCAAGGTAGTGAGACAGATTCCATTTATTTATCCATGAAGCAGATTAACATTTTTGTTCATATGATATTTTTGAAGAGTTTCTAAATGGCATTATCATGTTGTGTGCAGAAATATAAAGACTACTTGTTGCTTCAATTCAGTTTGAACCAGTAATTGCCAATGTTTTTATGCACCAGTACATAGCCTTCAGGCCCAATGGAAGCCATAAGACCTGCTTTCCTTGCACAGTGTGCTATCTTCCAGGAAGCTCCACCTCTTGCGAAGACTGCTTAGAAAATGCTGTTATTTATTGTCTTTCTTATGTTTAACTTTTAGTATGGTTTGTGACCCTCTTGGGGGCTGTTGCTTTAACCAGGCTCGTACTGTACATGACAAGGCCTTCCTCACATTTTGTTAACTAGAGGTTATTTCTTTGGCAGAATTTCTAAATAAAAATAGGAACACCTCTAGGCATAGGGGAAAAGTGAATACAGCTGGTGTCCTGGCTTTTCACAGGTGATGCGGTTTAAGCCAGGTTGGGATGCGGGGGGCAATAATTAAGCGTCAGCGGCTATGCACTCACTCCCCCAACAGTGGAATGGAAAAGAGAATAGGATGGGTAAAAGTGAAAAAACTCCTGAGAAAGACATTGTGATAGATAATGAAAATGCTGTTCATGCAAGAAAGCAAAATAAAGAATTCATTCACCACTCTGCATAGGCAGATCTGCTCAGCTACCTCCAGGAAAGCAAATCTCCATCATGTAAATAAATTCTAATAGCAATGGTCTGCTTATTGACTTGTAGGGGCAGCTTGCTGTTTTGTGTATGTGAATATCCCAAGAGGCATTTCTCTCTAAGAACAGGGTTACATACCCCCATGATGCAAACAGACAGGAAGCCCTGTGACCCTGAAAGCTGTGATTCTTCAAATTATTGAAAGAGTCCCACAGGGGTCAGTGTTAGGCCCATCACTGTTCATCATCTTTATTGATGACATGGACGAGGGAATTGAGTCCATCATCAGCAAGTTTGCAGATGATACCAAGCTGGGGGCAAATGTCGAACTGCCGGAGGGTAGAAGGGCCCTCCAGAGGGACCTTGACAGACTNAATGATCTGCCCAGGAAGGTGGTGGAGTTGCCATCCCTGGAGGTGTTTAAGGGAAGACTCGATGAGCAGCTCAGTGACATGGTCTAGTTGGTGGGGAGTTGGACTGGATGATCCTGAGGGTCCCTTCCAACTCGGAGTAGCCTGTGAGCAGTCAACTTTGGTTTTATGAGTTAGAGCAGTGGAAACCACCTATTCTGTTAACTAGACAATCTCCCGACAAATACCTGGATGAGGTTCTTTTGGAGGGGGGAGAGAAGTTGAATTTTGGGGATATGTTCTTGGGGTTCTTTTATAGCCTTAAAGACATATACAGATCACCTAGTTATGCATAGTAGGCCCTTGGATAGGCCGAAAGAATGTTACATGGATAAATTGTACCTATGATTTTGTTGCTTATACGGCTGGTTATTTTGGATTAATTTAGTAGAGTATTAGGTGGAGTCCCTTCACAGCTCAGTTACAGCTTCAGATCTGATTTTTAAAGTGATTGAGTTTTTTTTTTTAAGTCCAGATGTTGCTAAGTATTGGTGTCCCACTGCAAATTTTCTAATGCTGGGTGTGTTCCATAATGCTGAAGTAAAAATGTGAATTTGAAGAGCAGTGTTTAACTCAGATTTCACTTTTTAAAAATCGATAACTATGTGATTTTGGAAGACAAGCTTCAAAGTTAAGTACTTGGGTTTTTTTCCTAGAGCTTAAAAAACAGAAGAAGAGAGAGAATTGCTTTTCTACCATTTTAAACCCTCGTGCTTCTTTAGGGACAGACATTTGATTTTTGAATATTGCAGTTCAGTTATACTGAGAACAATTTGAGACTGAATTATTCACTCTCATCTTTGAGTGGCTTACTAGGAATCAAACAGATTACCTCCTGTGGAATAGCTTGTGAACTAATGGGGTTTATGGCACAGCTTACATCCCCTTCAATTCCACTGCTTGTTATTTTGGCTGACTTACACTTGTGTAGAGATTTTACTTCGGAATAGGACCTTAAATGCTTTTGCAGGTATTGACCTTGCTGATGGTCTGTTGTGAAAACGGGTTGTATGCTCCATTCTGAGAAACAGATGAAGGCACTGGAACACAAAGTAATTCTTTACCTCTATTCCAAAAGTAAGATGGGAAGGGCATGGAAGTTTTAAGGAAGTTGTTGTATAAATTGACTGAAATCAGCAGAGTAACAAGTTGCTTTGATTTACAGATTGATTTCTTCTAAGGGTTTGGAATAGTCTCAGACCTGCAAAGGTTTTTTTGCTTTCCTGTGCTCGTTGCGTGTTTTGGTTGTTCTTGAGTCTTGTGCATCTGTATTCTCTTCCAGCTCCCAACCATCCTGGCTCATTCTTCTCTCATTATCTTCATCAGTATGCTTTTCTACTGCTACTGCCTCAGGCAGAGGGAAGCTGAATCAACTTTACTCCTAATATTTCTACTTTTGATGACCCATTAATCTTGGTGTAGTTTTCCAAAGCAGGTGGTAATGCTGGTGTTTGTCTACTAACATTGTGTCGGTAAGAGACTAAGCGAAACTGAGCATTCACAAGTTAATCCTTGTATTTCAGACCACTGGAAATGAGCCTAGTGCTCATCATCTTTGGATCTATTTATCTTCAGAAAGCAAATGACTGTCTCCCGGGCAGTGCATATAGGTTTTCACTCTATTAGGCTACAGGTGAACAAAACCTAATAGCTTCTTCCACCAGTCAGAAGATCCCACCTTATAAACACTGACACAATGAACAGAAAGCAGCCCTGTGTGGATAACAATGCGCTGCTTCTTAAGCCAATGGGAAAAAACTTGTCTCAAATAGTAAAATTAATTTTCATGAGCTCTACCTAAAGTAGGGTCCATAACTCCTTCCACGGTAAGTAGGTTGTCATTGGCTATGCAAGTAGGTGCACTCTCAATGATATTTAGTGTGATTTCCCTCCCCCCATTTAATTCATTCACTAAACCACAATTCAGTATTTCTGATGCCAGACTTAATTCCCACAGACACCATTGTGGCCTCAAAAGCATTGAACTGTGGCCTTACTGAATGAAGAAATAGGGATAATCATCAAGGAGGAAAGTGTATATTTATACACAGACCACTGTAATTGATAATAGCTGTAAGGCAAATGCAGAAGAAATATATAAGGGTTTTAATGAGGATTTTGAGTAGCAGTTCTCTAGCCACACTGCAAGAGTAATTACTCATCAGAGCTATAACTCGGGGATTATTGTAACACAGTTTTGTGAAAGTGAACAAGAACTCTTTAAAACAACACCCACTCCTTTAATCAGTGTTGCCTTTAGACAGCAGGTGCTTTAGCCCTGCCAAGACATTTGTACTATGAAGTCAGTTCAGCATCAAAGATCTAAATGATGCATAGGATTTCATGGCTAGCTCTGTGGTTTAAATGTTATGACTGATCAGAGCAGAAGAAATGTCTTTTCATTTCACTGATAGTACAGGAAAGTCTCACGTTGTGTGGAAAGAAACTACCATTTCTTTTTCTATACCTATTCCTTTTCACCACACATCTGAAGCTTTTCCCCCTACTGTTAAGGCAGTTCAGTCTAAACAATAAAACACCATAGGCAGACTGTTCAAAGATCAGTTCAGTTTCCATGTTTATTAGTCTGAGAGATCTGGGGTTTTGTAGTGGCCAAAAGACAGGCTTTCCTTGCAGAGAGGGGGCATCAGCAGTCTTCAAACTTCGGGGGTCTGCTTTCTCCAACAAATATCCCAGTGGTGGTACCTAGCTGTGTGGTTCAAAACATTGTCTTTCTTCTTTGAATGACTGAAAGGAGCAGATGGCAGAAGTGCTTCTTTTCACGTAAGCTGGGTCTCAAACCATGTTAAAGCTTGAGCTGGAGTCTGTGGGGCATCATGTCCTCTAGACATGCAGCAGAGACGTGGCCAAACCTTTGAGTACCCACAGTGTGCTGTGAATATCAAAGACTAGAGAATTTCTCTATGTGTTCTTGAGAAATAATGAATATAAGTAGGGAAATTATCAGTTGCCTATCTGGCACAAGACGGTCCTGTATGATATTGTCAATGAGAAGCCGTTTCATTATTGATGTAACTCATCACTGCCTTGATTCCGGTAGTATGCTAATCTGGCTCATATGGGGTTTGTCTATGCAAGAGGCCAGTAGAGAAACTGGATTACCATGCGGATTGATTTTTTTTCATCTTTTATCTCTGTAACTTCTGATAGGAATGCATGGAGTAGAATATTGTTTATGTGTGGGGCCTAAAGTAAGAGGGGTGTTTGTTTGAATTAGTCAAAGAGGAAAGATTCATGTTTAAAATCGAACATCTGGGTATAACTGAGATGACAACATTTCCTAACAGAAGACTCAGTGTTAAGGGTATATATTTATAAACAGTGGGGATAATTGGACACATGCAGATCTAGCTCGATCAGATATTTATGAAGTGTCATATTTTCATTTGGACAGAGGTTTGGTATGTAATTATCAACACTAAACCCATTTATTAAGTTTGAAAGTAAATCAATAACAAATTGGAATTCCATTTATTTTTGTGACCACCTTGCTGCTGCCTAACATGCCAACGAGGTGTAGCAGAATACACCTACTGGACTGTCACATGGGTATGAGGAGAGATGTGTATATGCACACCTACCACTCTTTATTGCTTTTGTGTCATGAACTGTGTTATACTAAGGAATTTTCAGAGGAGAATAAGGAGGAAACTCCCAAGGTCAAGGAAAATTTAGTGAAATGTGTAGGTCCAGCTGATGAATGCCAGTGGGGAGTTCTGTGGTAAGGTGCTTGTGTGTTGTGTGGTCGGCTCAACAGCTCTATTTTAAATGCCTTGAGGCTTTTGCAAGTGCTGGGAAAGGCATTTGTTTTTCATTGTTTTTGAAAGCTGCTAAATATGCAGAGTACTATCCTAAACCAAGAAAAGCATTCTGCTGTTGAATTGCTGTCAATGATCATGAAATAAAAAGCATGCCATAAAAAAAGTTGCATCAAAATGTGAAACCTGTATATTTTTACTGGCAACACCACTTAAACTTCTGGTGATACAGGTGGAAAAAAGAAAATTATTAGAGATGAATCTCTAAAGGCAGCTCTTGCTTGGACATTTGTGGTTTTTCAAAGATGGCTTGTTCCTGGGAAACATGTAAGCTTTTAGGGAAGTTAGTATTTTGTGCTCAATATGAATATATCTTGCTGTTCCTTTAATTTTGCATTGTATAACCATACTGCTGTGATGGGCAAGAGTTGACATTGTGGTTCCCATGGAGATGGGATCATGATCTTATCCCATTCCATGGACTTGGCTTCAACTGAGCAAGTGGAATGTGTGTTGTGGTCGTGAATGCATGAGAATTAACACTCCTTTTTACATGCCAAAAAAGGGAAAGGAAATAAAGCTACAATACACACAGCTTGCAAACTGCTTTGGATTTTGTGGCAATAGTATGAATGAAGGTCTTTGTGCAATAGAAGCATTCAGGATTCAGCAACTGAAACCTAGCATTGGGTTGTTGCCTGAGGGGAGTGATGCAAAATCTAATCTTTACTGATACCATCATGGCGTCTAAACCCAAATCCCTAAGCACAGATCCATCTCTGTGTGAGTGTGCACCGAGGAAGGTATGAAATATTTCATAGTCTTTATAATTTTACTCTAACTAAAAACAAAGCTGAGGGAAAGAGTCCAGACACAGAGAAAAGACTAATTGCCTGGAAGCTGTTAAGAAAGCATAATGATCCTGATGCAATTAATCCACAAGAATTACTTTTTTTGGGGTTCTCCCAAAGGTCCTTCAGCCTTTGATTGTGCCTATTACTGGTTAGCTAGGCAGAACACAGTGTGCCATATTTGTGAGTTTTCTCTCCTTGTGAACTTGGAAGCTGCCCACATGAACTGTGACTTGTTGCACTGAGCTGCTCAAGAAGAGGTCTGGTGTGCTGTGTGTAGGCCACTGCTAAGGTGACAATTCAACCTCTGCCTTCTGCTTTGAGAACTTATTTCTTAAGAAGCAGCAGCTGTGGTTGATGTCATCAGTGTGGTGACTCTTGTGCCTGATGGTTGTCATCAACACTGGAAAAAGTGATCCAGATGTTACTATCCGTGACTATTCTGTAGGAGCGTATATAGCAGTGGTGTACGTAGACAGGTTCAGGTTGCACATGAATTAATGTGCATTGTCAATCTCATTAGTTAAGCAGTGATGTTACCCATTTAAGTGACTTTTTAACTGTTCTATGTCCACAAATTGGCATAGTGTTTAAATATGTTCAGAACAGTATTACGTACTGGGTTTGTGGAACAGCATATGTGATTTCCAGGAGAGAAGAAGGTTCAGCACTGCATCTTAGTGCTGCAGCAAGCACTGAGAACTGCCTTTGGGACTGATGCTGTTTACTCACTTCACTCTGTGCTCAGGGAAGCAGACTCAGACAAATCACTTGAATATAGGAAATGTCTGGAGGGTTGGGGGCAGGGAGGGGGGAGTTTCCAGGGAAGAAAATAGGCAGCCTCTTGCAACGAATTTGCCTTTTAAAGTTGAGGCACTGGCAGACTCTCTCATGCCCAAGAATTAATTTTATGGTTAGATGAACTTTGTTTGACAGAGAGTGCTGTCAGTCCTGTAAGCAACATAGTTGGGTAAGCTCAGTCTTGCCTGGTGAGGAGCCTGCAGTTAGGCGTTTTGTCAAAACATCCTCCCAGCTGTAAATGTTTTGTGTTTAATAGGTGTTGTCAGGTGGGTTGGTAGGCTCTGACTTTACCTGAGGAATAGCCAATGTTTCTCAAATTGCAGAGGCTTCGATGGAAATGTTGGCTCATTGAGAAATGTGTGACCAAGTACTCTGCCATAACAGCTGCAAAGAAGTGCTCTGTCAGACTCACCTTTTTTACAAATCAGTTGTATTTGTTAGAGGAGGAGTAGGAAAGGGTTCTCTTCTCTGGCAAAGTTGCTGTATCGAGACAGTGCAGCAAATAGTGAAATATGAAAATACAAATACGTATCTTGGAGCCAACAAACCATTTAGTTAAAGGTGAAGAAAAAATAAATATCCTCAAGCAGGACATGTTCATGACCTGTCTTTCCTGTGACCTACAGGATTTTAAGAGAAAAGCTTCAGAATTTTATTGGCATTGCCACTATTAGACAAACTTTTCTTTCCCTTCTCCCCGGACTGGGGTCAGCTTTAAAGAGAGCATTAAGTGAATGGCTAATGGAATTAAGGGTATAATAATAGAAGGATATAGTGAGACAATTGTATTAACAAGAAATAAATCATGTTGAGTGTAAGGTAAGTGTTTTTTAATTGATTGATGGGAAGGATGCTCCATAGGTTTTTTCGAGGACTAACAGCCACTTGCCTTCCCATCTACAGTAAAAAGCCAAAAGGGAAAAAGAGATAAGAAAATTATGCAGTGGAGAGATAAATTATTCAGAGAAGATGGCCATTTTGTGCTGACATCACTAATGTGCAAAAGCATTAAATCTTTGATACTAGCTGCATTCCTCAGAGGTTGTGGTGGCTAGAACAAGGTATTAGAGATTACAGCTGGAATGGTACTTCAGCTTCTCTGGATGCCTTAAGTGGTTTTCCAAGGTGATCTAGTAAGTAAAGACTCAGCAAAGTGTGTGGGTACCAAGCTGCTCTGACTTTTTTCTATTTACATTATTCTAGTGACCTCTTCAGCTCCAATGTAGTATGGCTTGGAGGCACAGGTGATGTATGTAGAGATTAATGAAGACTGGTTGTTATTTTAAGTATGGATCATAAACCTTGTGTGTGTATAATTCCACTGAAAAAGGGAAGATGGGAATGTTAAGTAAGAAGTGCAGCTTTTAAGGACAAATCTTTCTGCTCTGTAAATAATACATTATTACAAATAGAAACAGGGTGCCAAGCTTTCACCTTTTCAGGAACCGCGTTTTCTTCAGTTAGAGAGTGGAAAAATTAGGTCCTAGCTGATAAGGTGCACGTGAAATGGAAATGTTGGGAAAAGGCAATTAAGGGTAACTACTAAGGGTCTATAGAGTATATGAGTAAAATCAAAGCAATGTAAAGGAAGGGAGGTCATATCATGCCCTTTTTTCTTTTTTTTAGTTGAGAGCTTTTCAGCACGGCAATTAAAGTGCCTTTCACTGTCAATAATTCAGCAGAAGCCTCTGTGTGATGCAAGACCTTAAATCTAACCTCACCTTATTCCTCAAGACTTTAATCAACTATTCCCCCAACAATTCCCCCACCTATTCCGTGCCTCTGTGTGTTGCTTTTTCTGAGGTCAGAGTTGCAGCTGGCAGCCTGCACTAGTGGAGATGTCTATGTGGAGACTTGCCTCTGCTGATGGGCAGCATGGGGCACCACTTCAGCGGACTCATGACTTATGTGGTGTGTTCTTGTAGTTTGCCATTAGCGAATTTGTAGTGGCTGGGAAGGCCATTTGCATAGAGCTGTACTCACTTAAGTAGAAAGAAAGATTTCAAACCCTTAATGCTGTGGACACTACAGGAAACTGATGTGATTGCATAAGTCACTGAGTTTAGGATCACTGTATTTCCACAGAGATGCTTAGGGAAGCATGGTGACCCATTGAACCTTTCAGAGATGGTCAGCATAAGAGGTTTTTTACTTCAAATACAGTAACCTCTGGCTTCTTGCACCACTTAGACCACAGATTTCATATATAACCTTTTAGTGAATGTTAAAAATTGGGTTAATGTGTCCCGCAGTATTCAAAACTCTGGGTCAATCTGACCAGGCTACCAGGTATCTATGGTGTTGCTGTTTGCAGCCAGCCTGAATTACATATGAACACACTTCTTTTTTTTTAGTGAAGGAAAAAAAGCTTGTAATTTTTGGTATATTTGTGTAGTTCTCCAACAAAATAAATGAAAATATTTTCAAAGTCAGCTTATTAAAATGCAATAAAAATAAAATTGAAAGCACTAATATGTTTTCTTAAAGACAATGTAGGTAATTTTCCATCAAAGTACACAAAACTTGCTAAGTAAGAAGGTTTGCAAGTTGCTGTTATCCCTGAAGAGGTATTGACTGTGGTGTTGCTGTCCTGCAGCTTTAGAACTCTCTAAATTCTTGTCTTTGCATTAGTGGTGTCCTGTGGTCAGCCTGTCATTGACTTGTCAGTAGCCAATTGCCCCAGTTTTTGAACAAATGGTATCATTTGCTGTAAATTAATTTGCTTTTGCCATTAACTGCAGACAGTATGTGGTCAATTCAATTTTGTCCATTAAAGACAATAACCCTAGCCAAGCTCTTTGACGCTATTCTAAGTTCACCCCGTGGGACTACTCTCCTTACATCTCCAGAGGTACTGGTAAATTTACATTATCATTCCTTGTCTAATATTTGTGATTTGTTGGCTTTGCTTTAATACATGAACAGTTTAGTCTCAATGCAAAGACTCTTGCACAGAGTAATCTTAGGGATGTGGAAGTTCTGGGAGGAGAAAGAAGAGTGATCGTGTGAGGGAGCAATAATACTTGTCTAGTTCAGAGTGGTGATTTTTGTGTCTTTATTCACAAGCTGACAGACAATGAGTTTTGCCCCAAAATACAGCAGAATCTCCTGGGTTGCTTAATGTGGTCTCAGAATATAATGCAAGCTGTATATGTATTTAGATGCTCTACTAATGGGACTCATACTGCAAATAAGTAATCCTTATATCAGACGTTTACTAAGTTATTATTAGAGTAATACGGAGAGATTGAGACGCTTGTGGTTAGCGACTCTTCCATGGATTTATCAGATATGGGAGAATGTTTTTGCAACAGTTTTGTTAACTTTGACTCCTTTTATGTGCAAAGATGGCTGGCAAAAAGGAGAAAGAAATAAAGGAAAGAAATATCTTTGCATCAAAGCCTTTGACACGGTTTCCCACAATAAGCTTCAGGAGAAACTTGTAAAGCACGGGCTGGAAAGGAACATTTTATGCTGGGTTACAAACTGGTTGGAAGGGTGAGCTCAGAGGGTGGTGGTGAATGGTGCAACATCGGACTGGCGGCCAGTCACCAGCGGAGTCCCACAGGGGTCAGTGTTGAGCCCAGTACTGTTCAACATCTTTATCGATGACATGGACGAGGGAATTGAATCCATCATCAGCAAGTTTGCAGATGATACTAAGCTGGGGGCAAATGTTGAACTGCCGGAGGGTAGGAAGGCCCTCCAGAGGGACCTTGACAGGCTGGAGAGATGGGCAGGCTCCAACAGTATGAGGTTTAACAAGACTAAGTGCCAGGTTCTTCACTTCGGCCATAACAACCCCATGCACCGCTATCGGCTGGGGGAGGAGTGGCTTGAGACTAGTGAAGTGGAGAGAGACTTAG
>WEKX01018120.1:39656-53125 GCA_013390025.1 Pitta sordida | reverse complement strand
GTTCCCTTTGCTCGCCTGTGCCAAGACAGACTATGGGAAGGAGCAAAGAATTGTCCGCAGCGCTTCGGAGTTCCGAGGGGTGGAGCAATGGGCGTGGCCTGCATGCATATTAACGATCTGCAGTTCTTTGTGAGATTAATATTTCGCAAGGCCTTTGGCCTGTCCCTTTCCTCGCGATGGAGGAGGTATAACTGTAAGAAGTGTTTTTACAAATACGTTAATGGTAAAAAGAAGGGCTGTAAGAACCTCCACTCCTTACTGGATACGGAGGGGAATATAGTAACTAAAGATGAGGAGAAGGCAGAGATACTTAATGCCTTCTTTGCCTCTGTTTTCAACAGTAAGACTGATGGTCTGCAGGATAACTGCTCTTCTGATCCGGTAGATGGGGCCAGGGTTCAGAATAACCCCCTTGTAACCCAGGAGGAGGTAGTTAGAGATCTGCTAAGCCACTTGGATCCCCATAAGTCTATGGGGCCAGACGGGATTCATCCTCAGGTGATGAAAGAGCTGGCAGATGAACTCGCTAAGCTGCTTACCATCATTTATTAACAGTCATGGCTCACTGGTGCTGTACTGTAGGACTGGAAATTGTCCAATGTGATGCTTATACACAAGAAGGGCTGGAAAGATGTCTTGGGTCAGTTAAGATGAAGTATGAATTGAATTTAGAAATACTTGAATAATGTATATGGAGAGAAATAAGAATTTCACTGGGAGAAAGAAAAAAANCAGGTAGCTGTAAACAGCAATGAGGTCACCTCTGAGCCTCCTCTTCTCCAGGCTGAACAACCTCAGTTCCCGTAGTCGCTCCCCACAGGGCTTGTCCTCCAGTCCTTTCACCATCCTTGTCGCCCTTCTCTGGACCCTCTCAAGCAGTTCAACATCCTTCTTAAACTGGGGAGACAGATAAGACAGAGAATCCTGCATTGTTTGTCCAGTAGAAAAGAGAAAGTCCCTCCCCTGGCCACATGCCTTGCCAGGAAGGGAAGATAAGACCAAGGATCCTCCATGGTTTGTCAGGTGAAAAGGAGAAAGCCCCTCTCTTGGCCACATTCCTTTCAGGGGAGGGAAGGGGAGATAAGTAAGAGAAACCTATTGCCTGTTCCAGTAAAATGGGGAAAAGTTTTACAATAGAACAAAAGGGCTCTCCCCATGACAAAAGATGACCCAGGTAACTATAGACCTGTCAGCCTGATCTCAGGCCCAGGTAAAATCATGGAAAAGATAATCCTGAATGCAATTAAGCAGCACCTGCAGGATGACCATGCCATCAGATCTAGTCAGCATGGATTTAGCAGAGGTAGGTCCTGCCTGACCAACATGATCTCCTTTCATGGACAGGTAACTCGTCTGATTGACGAGGGAAAGGCTGTAGATGTGTACCTGGACTTCAGTAAAGCCTTCAACACTGTCTCCCATGGTAAACTTCAGGGGAAACTCTCAGCCCATGGCTTGGACAGTAGCATCCTGTGCTGGGTTAGGAATTGGTTGGATGGATGAGCCCAGAGAGTGGTGGTAAATGGTGTCACGTCCAGCTGTCGGCTGGTCACTAGTGAAGTCCCACGGGAATCAGTGTTAGGCCTGGTACTGTCTTTATTGATATGGATAAGGGAGTTGAGTCCACCATTAGCAAGTTTACAGATGATACCAAGTTGGAGCAAATGTTGATCTGACAGAGGGTAGAAGGGTCCTTCAGAGGGANGTCCATCAGAGGGACCTTGATAGACTAGAGAGATGGGCTAATTCTAATAGTATGAGATTTAACAAATCCAATTGCCGGATTCTTCACTTTGAACATAATAACCCCATGCATCGCTCTCAGCTGGGGAATGAGTGGCTGGAGAGTACTCAAGTGGAGAGGGATTTGGGAGTATTGGTTGACAGGAAACTAAATATGAGCCAGCAGTGTGCACAGATGACTAAGAGGCCAATGACATCCTGGCCTGTTTCAGGAATAGAGTGGCCAGTAGGACCAGGGAAATTATTCTTCCTCTTTACTTGGCACTGGAGAGGCCGTACCTTGAGTACTGTGTCCAGTTCTGGGCCCCTCAGTTTAAGAAAGTTGCTGAGTTGTTTGAACGTGTCCAGAGAAAGGCAATGAGGATGGTAAAGTCTGGAGAACAAGCCCTATGGGTAGCGAGTGTGGGAGCTGGAGTTGTTCAGTCTGGAAAAGAGGAGGCTCAGGAGAGACCTTATTGCTCTCTACAACTACCTGGAGGGAGGTTGTAGTCAGGTGGATGTAGATCTCTTCTCTCAGGCTGCCAGTAAGAGAACAGGAGGACACAGCCTTAAGCTGTGCCAGGGGAGGTTTATACTAAATATTAGGAAGAACATTTTCACAGAAAGAGTGATTTCTCAGTTGAATGGACTGCCCAAGAAGGTGGTAGAATTGCAGTCCCTGGAGGTGTTCAAGAAAAGATTGGCTGATGTTTTTGTGACATGATTAAGATAATGGGATGGTATGTTAGGTAATGGGTTGGCAATATGTTAGGTCAGGTAATAGGTTGGACTTGATGATCTCTATGGTCTTTTCCAACCTTACAAATTCTGTGATGTAATGTAAATAAATTGCTACTGGTGTGCATCTACAGGCTTTTGAAAGGATAAAATAGAACAAACCCCTCTGATCCTGGGGAGAAAAGTCTACTTCTCAAGACTTCTATATACCATTTTCTACATTCTAGGTAATGAGGCTCATGAAAATTGTTGGTTGGCAAATCACCTCAAATTCTATCTCTAGGAGGAACATCACGAACTTTGAGTTGTGCCTAGGAAATGCAGTAGACATCATGGCCCTTGGGATCTGTGAGAATCCAGCTAAAACAAGTTTCAGGCCCCTTGAGCAGCCCTGTTAACTTACCACATGCTATAGAAGCCCTTCCAAAGGCAGAAATGGCAATGTTATCTCTATACCTTAAAAGCAAATGCTGGAGTCAGACCCTTTCTGCTTAAAACAGGAGGTTTTGAAGATGGAACATTTGTCCAGGGCATTCAATTATGCCACAAATTATGGGGGGGTGGGGGGGGGTTGTGCTTTCTTCCTGAATGAGGTTTTGGGTATTTGTAGCGTAGATGTTGAGACTATGAAATGGCTTAAGTTTGTATGTTACAATTACTATGAGTTGGATAGTAATGATATCTAATCTAGTGGCCCTTCTGGTTTTCTCAGGGAAAACTGAATTTACACTGAAAATGAGCAGAGCTATTAATTGCATGGTTTGTTGCTCAAACTCAGAGCAGGCTTTCATCTAGACAACTGATAGATATGAGTCTACATTCATCTTCTCACTACACTCTTATTTCTTTTTCACATATGTAAGCCAAGAGCAAGAAAAAAAATATTCTTTTAAAAGCTGTGAAGAGGCACATTACGAATGATGCATATGTTATGAAAAAAAAATTAATTGGAAAGTGACACTACTCTACTGAAATGAAAGGGCACCCTGATGAGAGGGAACTAGCAAGGGCGGACTGCAGACACAATAACCAAATTGAGACATTAAAATGTTTGTTGTCTCTCAAGCTGTCAGCAGATCTCTGTCCTTGCTGCCTTCTCCCATAAGTCACATTTTGATGTGGTCCTGTGTAGAGATGCTGCTCTGTGTCCAACAGCTTCAGGTGCCATTTGCAGTACTGGGAGGTGAGCTATCTGTGCATGGAAGACTACCCTCTAAGTGATGGTTACAATTAAATGTACTGTAGTGTGCAGCTGGATGTCAGGTTGCACCACTGGGGACTCATGGGCAGGTTCTGGGCTGAGTGTATCAGCTCTGACATGCCGGAGTTTTTTGGTTCTGCTTCAGCTTGCGCCTGCCCTTAGAGGACTCAATTAACTGCTTGGTTTACATTCTCTGCCTATAAAGCAGAAGTGAGAGTATGCATTTGATCTTATTTTCTGAGCTTACAGAATCTATTTGCATAGGTGAGAGCCATGTAATGAAAAGATGAGATGAAAAGATGAGACGAAAAGAGGATGTAGTTCCTAAAAATTTACAAAACTGCCAAGAAAAACTCCTGAAGAGAATTTTTATCTTTTTGGTTGGATGCTGACCCAAAGCAAACCTTTATGGCTTTACCTGTAACTAATGAAAGTTCAGTTCAGTCTTTGTCCTAGCAGTTCTTGGATACCAGTGAGAAAAGGAAAAGCTCCTAGTCCAGTAGTGCGAATATTGAAGTCTAAATTCTGTTGATACTCTTCTATAGTTTGGCAATATTTTTCCTGAAACACTCGGATGCAGGTCACAGACTCCCTGATAATACAAAATTCCTACCTGCTGTTCCTTGGAGGCCAGCAGGTGAAATTTCAGGGACCAAGATTTCAGTATATTGAGGGAGATTCTAACAGTTTTTGAGCAAAATCAATAGACTGAAAAAAGTGGGAAGAATATTTTTGTGTTTTCCTAACTTTTTTACAGGTCCCTGTTGAGCTCTTCCTGGCCTCCTTGAAGCAAAACAAATAACAATAAGCCTGTTGAGACTCTAGGGCTAAAATGACAAAAAAATTTGTTGCTGTGAAAGCTGCCAACATGCAGCTTTAAAATATTGCCAAGAAAACTAGATAATCAAATCTTGTTGAAAGAGTCATTCAAACCCAAGGTGAATGCGATAACCAGATCAACTGAAAGGCAACATATAAATAAGCATTTTGATGATTATTGTAAGACTGTTAAAAGAACTGAGGTGTGATGTAGTCATGGGTGTGCAAAAGAGACAGTTTGTCCCCCGAAACTTGGGTTTCAAGTTCCTCTGTGGACCAGAGGAGTGTGAGGGAGTAGCTGTCCTGAACTGGAACAGCAAGGGAATAGATCCTTGTGTTACAGAGATGCAGTACCCAAATTCGTGGTACCCTCTCCCAAACTGGCTTCACTCCTCCCCTCACATGCAAGCCCCATGCTCCTGTGATAATCATCCACCCACAGCTATTATCAGCAGTACAAACAAATGACAAATCTCTGGGTGCAGGAAGGTAACAAGAAGCTGATCAGTAGCTTTAGTTATCTTTCCTTCATGTTTATTGCAGTCTGCTGCACTTATTTCAAAGGCACTGACATTGATCGACAACTTCTATTAAGGCACATCCAAGGCAGCTGGATTGAACAGATACATTAAATAAAGCAGTTATTGCTTTTCATTGCCTTTCCGTAAAATATCACTGCTAAATAGCTTCTGCCATCAGATGCAGTTAGGTACATGGTTTTAATTTGAGGGACTGCTTTATAACACTGCACAATTGACACTGGTCTTTGTTTCCCCTACAATAATGATTGTGTACATCCTGGAGAATTGATGAGCTGTCTTCTGAGGCAGGAGAGGGAAGCCGGGGAGGGGGCAGCCGCCTTTGTTGCACTCACACTTTTTTATACTTGCCATGCTTGTCACTTGTTTGCAGCACAGACAGGAATAATGTCAAGCAGGGCCTCTTATCTCAGGATGTTGTAATGTAGCTGCTGTAAGCCCTCGCCTGGAGACGAGATAAGAGCAACCTTACAAGCTTCTGGGGGAGTGAGGAGGGGGAACAAGCAGTGCCCTCGCTGGGACAACAATGGCAGAGCTGTCACTTACACATTATGACTCTTTCTGGTGCCAAGGAAAGATATGTATGCTGAGTGGTGAATAACAAGCACAAAAATAAAAGTCCCGAATGTTCATCTAATAATGATGTATTTGTAACAGGATGATACTGCCCAATGATATTCTTTCTTTATCTCCTCACTAAATGGTGGGGCAGCTGTGTGCTTTGGCAAGGCATGATGTCCTTTCTTTTGTGTGCTGCATATTAATCCTTTATTGAAGTAATTAAATGTGTGCTTAATGGCAATGAGCTGGCAGAATGAACGTACAATTGAATTAGCAGTTATGATGGGGACCATGCTACAAGATGAACTAAATGCAATTACTGTAGGCATTTTTCTCCAAGTTGAATCTGGCTACATGACATGACTTAATTACAGGTTGTTAGACACACTCTCTGATCTTGTAGCGGTGTGTGTGGAGGCACAGCTTCGGCTCTGTCTCATACCTGTAACACATGTATAGGCACCCATTTACTAAGAAATTTAGCTGGGTGTTAATGCAGATTCCTGCAGGCAGCTCTTAGTTGTGGTGGGAAGCACAGATTAAAAACCAGGCAAGCAACAACAGAGGAAGGCCAGTGCTCTGGCATCTGGTCAAGTCTTTGACCAGCTCCTGGTTGGTTGTCTGGTGTTAGGGAATACTTGCTCTTCCTTGAGGACAAGGTGGACAAAGAGCAGGTGGTCTTCTGTGGAGTCCTTCTCTCACATGTGTGCTTCTGGCCAAACTCAACTCTCCTCAGGACTGCTGAACAATTTGTCTGACCCCAGCTGCTCATCTCTAGCATAGCTGGAACAGAGTTTGGGAGCCGAGTTTTTGAAAACGTTTTGGAACCAGAAAGGAAAAAGGCAAACGCCTTTGAAGCTATTAATTTGAAATGCTAACTAGGTTTTAAAACGTGTCATCGGGAGAAAGGTAGTGCTGTAATTTAAGATGTGGTCAGTTTCTGAGATTTCTGACACTAGGGGGGCCGTAACTATAGTACTGCAAGTATGGATCTTACAGCTCTTTAGTGATCTAAAATGTCAAATCCTGGGTTCTCAGAGGTATTTTGTCACTGGTTCAAAATTGGACTCTACTTCAGCTGTCACCAAGAGAAGATGTGGTCTGTTGTGATAACTATAGAGTCTGGATCACTGTTAGCAGCCCATAGACATCTCCATTGCCAGGGCCTGCCTTGTGTTACTGACACACACAAGACAAGAAATCCCTCTTGCCCCGTGGTCCTCCATGCCTTTAGCTGTAGCCCTGAGTGGGAAATGTGTTGTGGCCTCGGTCTGGGGGTGGAACAAACCTTCCCTTACATCAGCAAGAGGTTTTCCGTTATGCAAGCACATCCCAGACTTTACCAGATCTCAAATTGCCAATCTCATGCTGCCCTTCTGGTTGCCTAGAACCTTTCAGGGTGTCCCCGAGTTCCTATGCAAAACCCCAGGTGATTAGTGTTGCATCTGGTTGCTTCACTCTTGGATTGTTTGTGCACTTTAGGTATTTTTAAATATGAGAAGATTATAGTGACAGAAGTGATGATGAAATTGATGGTATAATATACATAACTATTTCTGAAATGAAAGATGATGATGTTTTTTTTAACACAATAAGGATAGCCTTCTGGTGACCAGGACTCCCAAGGTTTATTTTACAGCCTTCATTCTCTTTGGTGCCATAAATGAAACCCTTTCAGCCCTAATGACCACAATGACTTTCCTCGATCATGTTATTGCTACTTTGGCACATTTATTGCTTTCACATGCACTAATGGATGAGTTTGGATATGTTAACAATTTATATATCATTTGATCCTAAAAAAGAGACACCTCCCACCAACCAAACTAACTTAGCCCTGAGGATTGAGTAGCTTTTAAGGAGTATAAATGAATTTAATGCTTTAGAAAGAGCTTCTGTAAATTATGAACATGACACCTATTACATTAAGCTGCATTAAGCATTAATACATCTTCATTACTGGCAGGTTGCCCAAACCTCCAAGGTTGAAAAAGCTGCCTGAAATTCCCAACGTGGTAGTCACCTAAGCTGAGATTTATGACCTCTTTTGGGGAAGATGGACTCTCAACCTGCTGCATTTGCCCATGAAGAAATGTCCTTGGAATACTTGTTGCATGAAGGCTTTTTACCTAGAGTTTTGTTGGCCTGTCTAATCAGCATATCAAACTCTAGGTAAAAAGGGACGATAAATTTTGTGGAAGCTACTGCAGAAATAGAAACTAGTTTTGCTAACCTTTTTAAGCCATTGGTAGTGGCAGATTGCTTGGCAGATTTTTCTAGCCACTGGCCAAAAATTATCTCACTGAGCATGTAATAATCATTTCTTATTGTAAATCCTTTTTGCACTGTAGACACCAAAGGCTGGAATTGCTGAATTGGTGTTTCCAATGGTTCGGGAGGAAGAAAGTCTAAAAAATAATCACAGTACATTAATGAGAGCCTGCTCTACACGGTCAGAGAAAGAAATAAAAGTGATTTTAGTGTCTTAAAAAGCAATATCCATTAGACTCAGATTTGGCTAAAAGTGGACTGAAAGGCTCTTATTTCAACAAGATGTACAGGCTCAGGGGAAAAAAACAAGTTAAATGCTTCTGACATTGTAATTGATTTTATGTGGTACATTTATGAGACTTTCAATTCATGTTCCATATGGGATTTAGCGCTGAGATGTTATTGCAACTTCTGAGATGGTTATGTTGTCATTTTGAAGGAACAATTTGGTGGTTTGTCTGTTCCCAGAACAAGTACTGATTTGGGTTCAATATTTACACCAGAGAAATACTTAAACTAGAAACTGTTTTTGCACAGAGGAATATGTAGCATTTCTTGGGAATTTGGGTGCCACAGGATGCTATAATGAGCCTCACGTTGGCAGCAAGAGGGCAATCCACTGTCTCAGGGAGGTGGTAATATGTGACTACAATCCAAGCATAAAGGTATGCGGTCACTGTATGAGATAGAGATTTAATGGATATTGTTCACGGTGTTGGAATATAGGAAGCAATAAATTGCTTTTCTGGATGATTTAATGCTGAAACAAAGTTGAAGACTTAGGTAACTGCACATGGTTTACTGCAAATACACTTGCTTTACAGTGGTAAATGTATAACCTAATAGACAGCAGAGGACAGAAGGAAAAAATAGCAAATCCCAAAGCCTTTTAATCAAAGCAATATTCCAAGGTTCAAAGTCAAGCTCTCAGAAGTTGAGAAATATCATATTTAAGGTAACCTAGCCTTCTAAATTGCATACTCTCTGAATGTGTGTGTCTGTGGATGCACATTTTGTTTCACTTAAATAAACATATGTTTATTTCTTCCAGATACTACCAGTTTCATCGGACAGCATGAACCATGCAATAAGTCTAAAACAACTCAACAATATTTCTTCCTGTAGTGATGGCTCAATGCTAAGGGTTATGTAAACCTTGTAATGAATATACATTTAATAATTTCCTGTCATGGTTCTTTGTGACAACTGTCATTGCTGTAGACAAATATATTAACAAATTTATCTTTATTGCTTTCCTCTGTTACAGCCAACTAACATACTTACACCATTGAGTATAATTTACCAGAAGATGGTGAGAAAGTTTGACTGTTTCAAGTTAAGCACATGTTAAAATCTCCATGAGATCAGGGCCTTGAATGCCTTTACTGGATTAGTGGCAACATGAAGATGAAAATAAATAGTAAATGACATGAGTGTGACTTATTTGAAACTATGCAGCTTACCAGTGTGTCCTGAAAAGCACATTAAGAGAAAATACTTAGAGATGCAGAATTTAGCCATGGGCTTATGTCAAAGCAGAACTGAGTTTGCTCCTTGGCTCATTTGCTTGCTTTTCTTGTTGCTTGCTTAAATTTGAAATTGAGCTTTTCAATCAACTCTAATACTGAAGCTAAGAATTCACAAGTGTATCTATACGTGGGAAGTTTTTGAGGTTTCCCTGGAAGTTGGAGAAGACTGTGCATGAGGTTAAGCTCTCTTTTAATTGAAGGCTAGTATGATAACTGCATCCAAAGACAAAACTGCCTCATTTTTTTCTTGCACTAAGTACTGTTTTGACTATAAAAGATGTTATGATTTGGTACAGGAAATAATGCTTCCTACTTGACATAGCAAAAGAAAATACAAATGCATTTCAAAGCATTTGAACTGCTTACTTCTCTGGGTAAACAAATAAAAGAGCTTAACTGACTACTCTCTATTCTGTTTCACAGGGAAACTTGGTGAATGTACAATGCATACCCTGTCTCAGTATGTGCACACAAAAGATTTTGGACATTTCCGAGCCTGAAATATTTTCTCAGGAACAGGTGTGAGAAGGATAACTCTTTGTAATGCTAGAAACGGATATAGCAAAGAGTGTATGTATGCACATTATTTATATATATTTCAATATACACACTGATAAATGCTCAAGATCAAGGTGCTAAACTGAGTTTTAATGTGACACTGTACCTTGTGTATGAATTATACAAGTATTGTTGTCAATTTAATTTTCTATACCTGTCAGTGGTTCACAGTGATNCTCATAATATTCTGTGATTCTGTGATACATGAAGGAATTTCCTATATCTAAAATGTACATATTTTAGGAACAATGTAAATATCAAATACCTTTCAAACAAAATGTTGTACATCATAGACATAAAGCTGGGAATTTTAAACACAGAAAGATATCTACCTTTAAGTTTCAGGAATTCTATTTTCTCTTCTCTCACAAGTAAGTGGAAGAGAAGTTATGCATCTTAGCTGTTGTCTCAAAGCCAAGCGTTTTGAGTGCATTTTACTGTGCCTAGAACAAATGCAGAGCGACCTCAGGCCCTTTGAGCAAGCTCACTTTCATACTTAACTAAGTATAGATAAAGACATCCGAAAGCATTGGATCATGTTGTTGAAGCTTCAGTCCTAACCAGTGGGATACCAGATACACTAAAACAACATCACAGTTAAAACTGTATCACTTGATTATTTTAATGCTGCTTGTGCAGTTGTTTGCTGGGGCAGGGGCCAGCTTGATGTCTCTTTCACAGCTTGAAGTGGATATGGTTTTTCTGTTGAGTGAGTTAAGTAAGAAAATCCTCTAACATTCTAATCAAGAACTGCTTTACCCTCACGTAGCCCTCGTTTAGTGTACTTGTTTGCTTCTTTATTATGCAAAGGTAACCTAAATATCAGAGGGGAGTTCACTTTAATGCAGTAAGCTGCTTGTAAGGCACATGGGACTCTCTTAGTTATAATGAATGTCTTAAAGACCTGCTCAGGATTTTTCTTCCTTTCAAAGAGCAGGGCAGGAACTAATCTGATGACCAATTTCAGTGCTGTTTGATTGAAGATGAATGGAGAATTTGAAGGAAGGTGCGGAAGTGAATTCTTTGCCTAACTGGTTTTATGGCTGATAATGAACAACCCACCTCATCTTCAGGACAATGCTTGCTCAAGCTGAGTTAGCAGGGAAAGGAATACTTTTCGGTTTTCCAGTTCAGGAATGATTGACCTGAGATTTGTACAGGTCATACATATGTTTACAATATAAATAATTGCTCTGTGTATGTATTTGCCTGTTGTCAGTTAATGAAATGCAGACATTGTATGGGCGAATGTGCTTTAAGTACGAACTCACCATCCAAAGGTATGAACTCTATCAGTTCGGTTTTGCTTCCAGGTTTTGGAAAGAAGAGGAGTCTGGCATAGAGCTGAGGGTGGGATGCTTCTGCAGGCATGAGCCCTGAGATGAGGTATTAGGGACTATGAAATGGTCGCAGGCAGTGCTCCCCCATGCTATGTTATGCTGTTATGCTTGACTGTTTCCAATGCTTCCAAACAGGAAAGAAGGTTTGAAGTCAGGAATTTTCTGCAGAGTCAGCTCTCAGATTTGTAGCTGTATTTTAATGGTTCATCTGACTCCAGGGTCAGAGACATTTTTACTTTAAAATCCCAGTAGATGCAGAGGATTTTTTGTCTTTGTCCTTGACTGGCATAGCCAGAATCCATCCAGCTCAGGTATATGGGATCTTCTTGCTGTTCCTACTAGACAATTTGTTGTCAGGATTGCTATGAGCTTCTGGCTGATATAACTGCTGAAAGTTTTAATGAGACTAAGATTGCTTTTACAAATGAGCACTCAACGTGCCATTAAAACTGTTCTGTCACTGAAAGACTTCATACTTGAGAGGCTGCTGTAGCCATGGGGAAAAATGGCTCAGGCAACCACCAATGAAGTCAGTAAATCAAAATAAATAAATGGAAATGCCAGGGGCTATGAGCATGTACTTGATGCAGTTCAGAGCAATTACTGTTACCTGAAGGGGGAGAATCCGTCATGTAGAAGCAACCCCTACCTGTGTGTGGAAAACCTGCTCAAATTAGTGTTGTTCCAGTTCCAGTGGTGGCCTCTGAGTGGGAGACATTGCCTCTGAGGGCACAACTTGAAAGTCAAGCTTGACTCTTTCAAGGACTCCAGTTATTTCTTGATTTGCTGTTTTTGCACAGGCATCTCTCTCCCTCTAGAAAGTGATGATCCTAACTTCTGTCCAGGAGGTATGTCATTCTCTGTTGGATCACTGAGAGCTAATGGATCTTGTAATGTTGCCCATTTACAGTAGCTGAATATGTTCAGCATGTAAAAATGATCAGTGAATATATGTGTGTTGGTGCTGGGTACCTAAACTCAGTGATGTTAAACTTGATTTTAAACACTGTTGTTGAATTAAAGTAGGATTCCTCCATGTATTACCTTGTTTGGAAAAAATGATAGTATGAAATTCAGCCTGATTTCCCCAGAAAGAAAATCAGTTGACCCTCACATTCTTAAAAGCTGAACTAAAAATTTGGAGGCTCACATCAAAGCTCTGTAAATAAAGTGAGTAACACTTTGGACACTTCTGGTGGGTAGCAGGGGAGGGGGAAATTCCCTCTGTAAAGAACACCCAAGTATTTAAAAAGGAATGGTTAGGTTTAAATATCTCACTGTTTTTCTTGTCCATGGCTTCATGCTGGGATTTTATTTTCCTTTGCAATGACTATGCTGCTGAGCCCTTTTTTCAGAGGTAGGCTGACGTTAGCACACTGAAGTGCCTCACAGGTTCACCAGAGCAAGTTTATTTGTAGTGTGGACTGAGTTGTATTTGAGGGTGCCATTACGATTCAGAAGGCTCCACAAGGCTCGAATATCAATGGCACATCAAAGGACTATAGATATGAATGAGCAGAAATGTTCCCTTGCAGGCCCCAGAATGAAGAAGGGTAGAGAGACGGGTTCAAAGGTAAGAAATGGGTAGCATTTGTGCAAGGGCACTAGCAGGAAAGTAGGCACTCCAGGTCTTCATAAACATGGTGGAGTCTGAGATCTGCAGACTGTGAGGATTGTGCAGACACTACTCGTGGCAGAGAGACAGCCGTCTCCCCTTGTTACTCTGTAAGCCTCTTTGATCCAATCAGGAACTGAGGAGAAAGAAATGCATTCACTTTTCCCCTATGGAGATTTTTTTTTTCCTAAGGTATATAAATGGAAAGCTTGTAATTTATCTTAGATTTTTCAGGTGCCATTTTAGATTTTGTGTTTCTTTCCTGAGCTGTGCAAAGTCCCTTCCTTTTTTCTTTTATTTAGCCAGTCTAAGTGAAACTTAAACTTGGGGTAGTGCCTTTTTCTTTATCTTGTATTTCAACAATGCTGAGTACATAGTTTTATTACTGGGGCATGAATGAGGATGAGACCTATGATAGTATTTGGTCTCAACTATTTGATGCACTATTAACAATTGTGTTAAAGACCAGTGAACAGAATCACAGAATCAGTAAGGTTGGAAAAGACCTTAGAGATCATCAAGTCCAACCTATCACCTGTTACCTAATCTAATCCAGTCAAACCTGTTACCTAACCT
>WEKX01018120.1:15623-39641 GCA_013390025.1 Pitta sordida | reverse complement strand
CCTGCAGCCACTCCAACCCCAGCCTATAGTTCTGCATGGGGATCTTCTTTTCTGGGAAGATCGTATCCTGAAGTGCAAGGTATATCGGAGAAAGCCAATATCCTTAATTCAACGATAGGAAGCTTGTGAACAGGTATGAAGTGACTTGGCCAAGGTCATTGAAGCAAACAGTGTCAGGAACAGGAAACTGATGGCAAAACAACATGCTTTCATGCTGTAGTAATGAGCTGTAGCTAATAAGTGTGGCCTTGATACCTTTTAACTAAATTAACTCTGCTCAATCAGCTTCTTTTGATGGGTTTTCTGTCCATTTTAATTTTTTTCAGTAGGATTTTACCTCCTCACCTTTCTCTCTGGACAGTTTTCTCTATATCAGAACTCATATTGTAAACTTCATGAGGGAGCAGTAACCAACTGTGTGTCTCCGTATGGCAAGACATTGGCAAAACTTCTTATGAATTGAATCCAGATCAGGACATGCTTTCTGGGTATGTCACGAGTAGGCAGAATACTTTAACATCCACTAATATGACCTCTTAAGAAATGGTCACATTTTTCATGAGAGTTTAAAAAGTCCACTTTCTGGTGGTGATATACGTAGATGTTTTTTCTGTGTAGAAACTGTCTGTCTCATAACTGGTGAGCCTGCAGTGGGGCACTATGATATATCCACTTTAGTACAGTGGTGAGTGTCCCTACCTCTCACGTGGGAGACTGGAGGTTCATTTCCCGTCAGGGAGGCAGTGGTGCTGTTTAAGAGTTGGATTCGATGATCCTTGTAGGTCCCTTCCAACTCAGAATATTTCGTGAAATATGTGGCATTGTGACAAGCACTGTCACAGACTGTTATGGAGATGCATTGTGCGACAGCCCTCTGCTGCTTGAGAGATCATTCATCCTGTTTATGTTCTGAAGGAAGGACTGGAACTGTTGTGAATGTGCTTCGGCTTTGGAGAGGCTCAACAGTACCCTAGCACTGTTTTTATGGTAACCCTTGCTACTTCAAGACCTTGTATGCATGTGTGGATGGAGTGTGCTGTAGATTTGGACTGGCTTCATCACTCACAAGTGCAGGGCTTTGGATGCAATGCCCAAGCAGATCTTGCCAAACGAGTGCCCATAACAGCATCATACACGCTAAGCTTGCAAGGTAGACAACGGATTGATTTACTTAACTGATAAAATACCCTGCTCTGGGTTCCACCGAGGAAGCTTTCTTCCCTTCATGTTTATAAATACAATTTAATAAAACTTGAACGTGTGCACAGTTTACAGAAATCAGAATTTTGAGCACTGCTTGTCTATTTGCATATAAAATGTTAGAATAAGCATGATACTAAATTATGTGTACAGAGGAGTATTCAGCAAAGCTCTTAAGGTGTGCTCAAAAATCTATTACTAAGATGTGCCACACATCTGGTGCAGTCAGTTGTTTTTTAGCCAAACCAACTATAGATCCAATTGGCTATTTAAGATTGGGGGTTAAATTTTGCAAACTGGTTTTGGGCAATAGAAAAGGTTCTTAGGGACACCTGTCCAAAAGGTACTTCTAGGCTGCACTTGCATCTAGGTCCTTGTTATAATGTCTTGTGAACTCTTCCAAGGTGGAGATGACTGTGTGCTTCACATCCAAACTTGAACAGCTGGGGGGGATGGGTTGGGACTCAGAGTGGTCTGATGCAGGTGTTTTCAGTAGCCAGCAATGATATCCTAGCTACTTAACTAAGCTGATTAGAGGAGGGGAAGTATCATTCAATTGCAGTCAGATAAATGTGTTCTAAATTTTATGTTGTTTTGTGCTAACAGAAAAGCTGCCTGGTATGTATATTTCTGTATGTAACTATTTTTAGAGCTTTAATTTTTATTCGTCTGTATTTGGCTGGAGATACATTTTCCCCTTTAAACTGATCAGTTGCACTTGTTTTACTCACAAAGAAGTAGTTCTTTCTTCAGACTAAAGGCTGTATTTTGTGTTGATATTCCTAATCAGTTTACCTTCAGAATTGCTGGAGCATACTTTTATATTCTAACCTTTCAATGTGTAATCTGAGCTTGTTTGTTCTGGAGGTGATGTCTCTGTTAGCTGTTGTTTGCTCAGGACTTCGACAATACAGACACTTTGATAGTGTTAAGTATTTATTTTGTTAGCATTTGGGGGTTTTATTACATCAGACCAAGGCCTGAAGCATATTGCTCCTGGACAGCAACCTATGTAATATACAGCTGTAGTCTTGCTTTTGCTTTGGCTCCAGTGATAGATCCTGTGAGAGAATCATGGCCAGTTTTGGCAGCTCAGGAGCAGTTGCCTGTCCTTGTGGTGTTCATGCTGCTCAGCAGAGTGTGTAAGAAACTGGAAACACATACAGCGCTTGGGGTTTGGATTTGCTCTGTGCTGAAATCTGAGGAATAGCCAGGGGAGGCTCTTGCCATGCTTCAAATCTGGCAGGACTAATAAATAAATAAAAATAAATTTAAAAAGGGCTAATAAAAACAGGAAAAGAGATTCTGGGATGGGTGGAAGAAAACTGGTGGTAAAGGCAGTGACCAGTGTTGTTGCGGAGAGGCTACAGACATGAAGCACATCTCTCATGTCAGTACAGATTTCCTCTCCCCTCCTCTAAGCACTCAGGGAATTTCCAAGGGTCTGAGCATCACCAACATGTGAAAATGGAAGAGAGTCCATATCTTTAGTACACAGGCAGTTGCTTTTTTCCTTACTCTTAAGGCACCTCCTCTTAAATTTGCACAGCATTTATTCACTACTTTATGGCAGAGGTGCAGAGAATCTCTGAATGTGTAATGGACATCTGCAACTTGTTTGGGGATTCCAAGCCACATGAGTCTGTTGGAATGTGTGTCTTGTCACTTCAGGTATCCTCTAGCCTAGTTTGGCCATCCCTGCCCTGTGCAAGGGCCAAGACCTTTCCAGCCCTTGACCCCATGGATTTCATTCTGCACATGATCTGCTGGTGGTGTATTAGTGATTCAGCTGTTGTGCCAGCCTAATGACACAGTATTGCCATTTTGTGAACTCCACTGTGCAAACGAGTGCTTATTACATAGTTTCTGCAAGGACTCACTTTTTTCCAGACCTATCTCTTGTTTTATAAAGCTATCATGTGCCATTTAAATACTTACTGCTGTTCTACAGTCTTCTTACATACTCTTTCCTCTGATATACTGCAAAATATCCTATGTTAAATCCAGGGCAATAATGATTCAATATCAATCATTATTATAATCTTTTAGTTCAATGACATTTTGGTGAGGTCTGACTAAGATAAAAGGAATCAGTCTTTTAGGGATAGACTGTCATTATTTTTCATTATTTACTTTGTTCTTGGAATGATTTCATTTATTTTTTTTTTTCAGATCACTTGCAATATTAGAATGAGTAAATAGGATAAGAGTGAAAGCACTGTGTAGGAGAGCTCAAAGCTGGGAAAACAAATCAAGTCTGATAAATTTTTCACCTTTACTGTATTTTCTATGGCATGTTTTTACTGCTCTTAGGTGGCTCATGTTTTTCTGTTCCTCTAAGTATACCTTTTGTTCACATGCATCATGACAGTGTATTCTAGACCCACTTGTATTTTCTACAGCAAGATTTTTTCAGGTCGGTAAACATTCTTAACTTGCACCTCAATTTTTAGAAGTCTTCCTTCTTTTTATTAAAATGCTCAGTGCCCGTTGTCTTGTGGCCGAGTGATATTGTTGTACTGCTTAGGATGGATGAGCTTTAATAAATGTGATTATATCTGTCTATAATATCTCTTCTATGAGTAGATGACTGCATGCAGTTATTTTTCAATACTCAACCATTACTCTTGACAGCATAACAGCATTTTCTTCACTGATTTCTTTGGCATTCCAAGTGACTGCACAGATTGTATCTCATCAGTGACAGGATTCAAGGAAAACATTTGTCACTTTGAGTTTAACCTGTAGCTCAAATGTATTAAGCTATTAATTTGAAAACATATTGGTAAAAGCTGATGTGTGATTTTTCTGTCTGCAAAACAGGCCAGAAAATATCATAGATTATAGATCTTGAGCCACAGACCCTGTCTGTAAATTGTGTAGTTTCCCATTCAAGAGGAGACGGCACTTAGTGCCAATCCATGGGTGTATCTAGCACTCAGTGAGAGCAGGGACCCAAGTTTACCAGGTCTCTTGTACTAGAAATGCTTTCTTTGGAAGATGATTGATGTACTTGCTGAACATCTTTCTATTTGAGTGTTCCTGTCAAGAGAAATAATTTCTGTAGGCAAAGCAGATGGGCCAGAATAATACTTCACATTGGATGATTTTCCATGTTATTTACAATCTTCATCAAAGAACAGAAATTCTTTTGGAATCAGCTAAAATACACATAGTCCCCATTCTTAGGACAGTGCTAAAAGAAAGCAGCTTTCATATATGTTCTTTGGACTTTAAGTGTCTGATATCTGCATGCTTCAGAAAGGAGAGTGAGGTTGCAGTAGAAAAATAAATTGCCTAACAAATACATTGCCCAATCATGGGGTTGACCTGCTGATAAGAACCTCTCCAAATGATCAGGTTGCTGGGACCCATGTGGGATTGCTTGTCGACTACATATCCTCTTAGACTGGAGTGGCGTAGATGGGATATCTAGAACTGTTGCATTGGAAAGGGTCTGTAGGATGTCACTTGTATATGTGGCTAAAACAAGCAACTGGTGAAACTCAAAGTCCTTCTGAAGCTGAGAAACCAATTTTGTAGCCTGATTCTTTTTTCCAGGAGATAAAGGGAAATTTTCATAGTTCACTGTGGTGTAGGTAGGGTGAAAATTGGATTGCCCTTGCCTTGAAATACTGCTTTGTAGGCACCAGTGGAAGTAGAGTCAGGTGTGTGGTACTAAGGATGACCTCCCCTCCTTTGTACTAATTTCACCTGGCTACTTTGGCTGGGATGAGCATCAGGACCAGATCCAAGATCTCAGTGTCACCCCCAGAAGCTGTTACTTGATGGGACTAACAGTCTGAGAAGAGCAGGCAGGCTGTGAGATTGGAGGACCTTGCTGGACCGAACGTGAAGCTGAACTGCAGCTTTTTGGTTCAGACATACAGTCTACATTGCCCTGTGTCTCAGAAGCAGGCCCAGCAGAAAATAGAAGTTGTTTTTTTGCTTTTTCAATATGTGGCAAGATTGTGAAGATGGAGCAAGACAATTTTTGTGCCAGATACCAAGTAGCCACTCCAGCTCTTTGTGTCAGGGATGACTAGAGAGTGCTTTGCCTCAAGACATATCAGCAGAAAGCCTATTTACACAAGCTGTGTAAGTAACTGCTATGCCAGAATTACAGGGAGAGTGGGGCGTAAAGGAGAATGCTGCAAAGTAATTATTATTCAACATTATCACAGTATCAGCAAGGTTGGAAGAGACCTTGGAGATCATGAAGTCCAACCTGTAACCCAGCACCAACCCATTGTCTAAACCATGGCACTAATTGCCTCATCCAGCCTACTCTTAAACACCTCCAAAGATGGCGACTTCACCACCTCCCTGGGCAGACCATTCCAATGAGCGATCACTCTCTCTGTGAAAAACTTCTTCCTAACATTCAGTCTAAACCTTCCCTGGCGTAGCTTAAGGTCATGTCCTCTCGCTCTGGTGTCGTCAGCCCGAGAAAAGAGATCCTCACCCATCTGGCTGCAACCTCCCTTCAGATAGTTGTAAACAGCAATCAGGTCACCTCTGAGCCTCCCGGCTGAACAACCCCAGTTTCCGTAGCCTCTCCCCATAGGGCTTGTTCTCCAATCCTTTCACCATCCTTGTCGCCCTTCTCTGGACCCTCTCAAGCAGCTCAACATCCTTCTTAAACTGGGGAGCCCAGAACTGCCCACAGTACTCAAGATGTGGTCTGACCAGTGCTGAGTACAGGGGAAGGATAACTTCCCTAGTCCAACTGACCACCCTGTTCCTCATACAGGCCAGGATGCCATTGGCCTTCTTAGCCACCTGGGCACGCTGCTGGCTCATATTGAGTTTTCTGTCACTAATAACTCATAAATCCCTCTCCATTTCACCACTCTCCAGCCACTCACCCCCCAGTCGACAGCGATTATCAATGAACGCTTTTTCAGTTTTAGTTATGAGTTTCACATAATTAAGTCCCTGACAATAAATCTGAATTTATTTTTTTCTATTAGAGGTACGTGTACATGGTCAGCAGGAATATTTCTGCCAGGACAGTGATTAAAGAGTGAGACCTTCCAAACCAGAATAAGATATTCTGTAAGAAGGTACAAAAAGGGGCAGATCCATAAGGTGTGCAGAATTCATCTGCTGTAATAGAGGAGGATAAGTGAGTAGCTGTAGAATAGAAAATCAATTTTACAAGGACTTCCTTAGTCCTTTATAATTAGGTGACAGACAACACAACCATGTGACACTGTCACAACAGACAGTTGCTGAAGTTCAGCTGGAGATCTTCTGAATGCTTTGAAATATTTGCTTTATTTTTCATGAGTTGCATGATTAATAGAAACAAAATCCTCTTTTAAATGAAGCTGGTAACACTTAATTTGAGTTGAATAACATTAGGACTCATTTCTGGGAGCTAAATATACAATAAAGCTATAAGTAGGAAGGGAACCTATTCTAAAATGGAGGTACTTTTTTTCTTTTTAAAGTCTTTTAATAAAAAATCTGATAATTCCTCCACAAGTAACACATGAGTTGATAAGGTAATTCTTATCATAAGCTTACCTGTATAGTTGACAAAAAAATGCTGAACCTGCTATATGGCTCAATGCCAAGAATACTACTAAGGGAAAAAACCTTACAGTGTGTTTATATGGTCACGTCATTCATTTGCGTAAATGGTTATAGAGGCTTCTTTGATTTATATGGTCAGCAGATGTTGGAGCTTAAAGCACCTGCTAAGAAAAGCAGATTCTTTACAGCTGTGGCCTAGTCCTGTCTCCATTGGTTTTTATTTTTCCCCTGGCCTCCTTGCTGTGGCCCAGCGGTATCTGTGCTATTAGTTCATCTGTGCAGGCAGTGTCTGTGGTGGGTCTTGGATGCTCTGTTCTGTGTATCTGCCAGCCCTGCTTTGATAATGCAGCCAAGCCACTGCTGGTTGAAATGTGAAAAATGCCAGAAGCTTCTTTTTCTGTGTGTACAAAGTCAACCCAGGAGGCCTGTGACATGAAGAAAGCATAACTCGTTCTACTATGCTGCTAAAAAACCCAGCAAAACCCAAAATAAATAAAGGAGGCTTTCAAGTAACACCTAAGCAGTGCTGCAGCTCAAAGCAGGGGCTTGTATTGTGTGTGTCTGACAGCTTGATGAAAAAGTCGTACTAAGAAATGATGAAGGAAGTAAATTAATTCTAAACAGATAAACTGTTTGCCCTACTGTTTTCCTTGCACTGATCAGTGTCTCCAAACATCTTGCCTGCTATTTCTAGGAGCTGATGTTTCAGAAGCGCTGCCCAGATGCTCAGTCAAATCACACTGGTTTAACCCTCATCTATTTGGTTACACAGCAGTAAAAACAATCTAATGTTCGTAGCTGCTCTCCTCCCATCATACCTCTGTTGATCTTCTCTGTGCCATCCCTGGCTTTCAAAATCAATGAACAGCAGATGTGGAGCAAGCAGGCCAGAATTTTGAGTTTGACTCTAGGCATCAGTGAGCTGAGGGAAAGGCAGATGATGGAAAATCTGCCTTTAGTAGCGTTTGTCTCTTTTTAGTATTACTCTGCTCTATATGAAACTGAGAATGAGCAATGTGTGCTTCATCAATACATGTCCTGCTGTTGGAGAATTCATAGCTGGAAACAGCTGAAACCTTCAAGTATCTGCACCAAGATGCACACAGAAGGGTGATGTCTTCTTTAAGAGCAAACTGTACTTGAAGGGAAAAGCCAAGCACTACCTGTGGCACTCCCAGCAGACAGACTGATGGAGCCAGTCCTCATTACTGTGAGGCAGGATTAATTGATTTGAGTGCATTTGGGTAGCTGAGTAGCTGCTTGGAAGAAAAGTGAAATGTTTGAAATGACTGTATTACAGCCTCTTCCCTGGAACACTCCCATGCAGAAGTGTGTGCTTGCCAGTCTTCAATGTGCGCTCAAGAACTGTGCCTCATTTGGGTCCCTAATTTGTATAAAGTACTATAACTTAAGTGTGTGTGAATGATGTACCTGAAATGTGAAAATAAGACCTGCCTACCTTAAAAAAAATCACATTGTAGTTCACAAATCCACCACTGATAAGCTTTTAAATTCAGTTATAAATCTCAAAATTATATTTAGATCCTAGCTGCTCCTAAGTTTCTAATGCTATGAGTACTCTGCCAAGCACAGAAGCTTGAGAGTTAAAGGAATACATCATAGCAATTAGTTAATAATGTCGTTTTGTCTAGCCAAGTACTGTTAAAAAATGTTGGAGAGCACTGTAGGAAGTGACATAGTTTGGCATCTTGACTGATACTGTGTGCTCATTGACCTCATTTAATTGAAGTAGTAACTTTCCTTAAATATGGTATTTCTTTTAGCTCAGTCACTTTTGTGATACCTGCTTGTAGAGTGCGTCTTCTGCCATGGCTGTTTATTGCTTGCTTTATTTTTCAATAAGTCTTGACTTCTGCCTTACCCTGTGCTACTGAAGTTGATGCCTTAGCATTTATCTTGACAGATAAAGAATTAGACCCTAGCACAGGAGGTACTCTCTGTAAATGTTACTCTGCCCTGCCATTAGCAAAAGTAGGATAAGTCTAAGTCATCTCAATGGGACAGTTACCTCTAACGTAACTAACACTTCCCTTCAGCTATTTGTATCAACAACAGCTTTTTTACCTAGTCTGAAACTAAGTCCTTTCCAGCTGAGAAAGAGTGATTTCTCAGCCTTCACCTTGATCTGACATGCTTCACCACTATCACCTCTGGTCTTTTCTAGACAGCCTGTGAGTTAGAACTGAGGATAGCTGAGGTTTGTTTATCACAACATAAATTTGTCTTTCTTCCTGCTCTCTGGCCTGCCAGATAAGGAGAAGTAGTAAAAACAGATTGTGTTGTTACAGGGTGGAAGTGAGAACAAGGCATTTGTATTGCTCAGCAAACTGGCATTCCATCCTGGCAGTGGCCAGCTCTTGGGAAGGTGTTCCTTGGCTTTGCTGCATCTCATTCACTAAAGCACTCTCCCTTGATCCTTGACTAAACCTGGTTCTTAGAGCTGAGCATTTAATCTTGTGTTTGGCATTAAATTGTAGCTGTATTCTGAGAAATGTTGGAGAATAGTCTGTTACAATGGAGTCTACTGGTGAATTGAGATGAACTGTCTGCAGAGAGTTCCCAAGTGCACTGAATGACTGGAAAGAAAATGGAAGAAGTAGTCAGATCTGTGGTGTGTAAATTAAGTTAGAAGAAACTTCTTCTTAATCAGAAGTGACAGTTATACTAATGTAGTTTAATAGTGATAAACTAACATAGTCTATTCATAGCTGATGGAATTGGCATATCATCCCTCACTGGAATCATTCCTAATTTAAGGTATAGGCCTCCATCCGCTGTCTGAATGAAAGTCTTGCTGACATAAAGAAAGAAACTTTCTGGGTTTAGGATTGCACAGAGATATTGTCATGTTTTTTGAATGACAGACTCGGCTTGAAAAGGCAGCCTTGGAAATGTGGAAAAGCAGAAGTGACTTGGGCAATAGAATGGCTCAAAATTAGTGTTCTGTATCACCAAAAAGAAACATCCCCTACCAGCAGAGGCAGTAATTATAAAATGTGTGTGAGGAGAAGCCAGTGCATCACCAGCTGATCATCACATTGACTTGGATAAATAGATCAGAAAGAGAAATGGGCTCACCTGACAGAGGGGACCAACACACAGGGAGCATCACCTTGTCCAGTGGAGAATGCATGCCTGTGACTGAGGGCAGGAGATACAGGTAGCTGAAATACAGAGAGTCGAGTGAGGATGAGAGAAGACAGTTAGGTCCCCTCTGTGGAGAGATGATTCTATTGGTGGGCACTGTTTTGTTTTGCCCAGATGAAGCAGAACACAAAAGTAACTAGGGAAGCAGGTTCTGGCATCCATCCTGCTGGAGTCTTAGAAATATCTTGTGGACTCTTTCGGCTTGAAAGGAAGAGAAGACATAGGGCTTGATGAATAGAGGATGACTGATCTCTAGAAAAACGATCAGCAACACTTAAAATTATAAAGTTGGAAATCCAAATCTTTCCTGCTTGAAAAAAAAATGAGGGGTGATCAGACTTGAAACAGTAAGGTGAATTTAATCAGGTATATACAATACAGCTCTAAGGGACAAAATGCTGAGAGAGAAGGTTTAAGATATTATTTAACTTCTTTAATGATCTTGAAAGGTGGTAGGCAGTACATTAATGAACTGATAATAAATTAGGAGGATCTTTGGATAGATAAATGATAAAAAAAGGGCATTGATTTCTTAATACAGAAAGAATAGCAAAATGATTTTCAAGCAATTGTGACTGAAGGCAGCTGTGAATGCCAGAAATATTTAGTATTAGAGAAGAACTTGTATAAAACACTGGGTGTTCTTACTGCATGGTGTTTGAAGCTAAAAATTTGTGCTTAAGCTTGTTCTCCTAGTTAGCAATAGAAATTACTCTGCTATATGTTCTTCATAAATATTTAAATTTTAGTAACTTTTTCTTTAACAGATTTTCCAAAGCTATTTAACGGTGAACTAGCAATACATTGCTAGTATGATATCGTATGTTTTCAAGATATTCTTGAAATATTAGCTGTCCTTTTTCCATTCCCATCTATATGTTGCCCTGCAGCTGGAGCATCAAACTAAGGGGAAAATTATCAATGACTGTTCAGGATTTTGCCCACTATTTGCAACTGACAAATGGGGCAGCAGTGCACAAGACAGTCTTTAATTTCCCCTCTCCTGTTACCAAATAACAACATGAAAAAAATAGCACTGTCTTTAGTTAAATATGAAATGAACCTTAAAATTAAATGGCTAGCAGCATAACCCTCTTGGCCAGGCCAGTCAGAAGAGATGGTTCCTAAACTAAGGCAGTTTATCTGAAGTTGAATCAGAAAAGAAATGTGAGCACCCCAGCTTCTGAGTGCATGCTGCATCATGGAGAATTTGCATGGCTTCTTTCAGGCTGCATAGAGTGAGGGTGGTGTGAAGTGTTCCCTTTGCTCAAAGACAAGATGTTTTTAAAACAAACTTAGGAAAGAAGGCAGTTGTCTATTGGTAACGTAAAGAATTTTTTATATTCTTAAGTTTCTGTGGCAGAATCTTGGAAATCCTTTTGGTCAGTGATGGAATGGTAAATACAGTGATCCCCTGTTACTCGCAGGTTGTTGGGTGNTATTTAAATTTTAGTAACTTTTTCTTTAACAGATTTTCCAAAGCTATTTAACGGTGAACTAGCAATACATTGCTAGTATGATATCGTATGTTTTCAAGATGTTCTTGAAATATTAGCTGTCCTTTTTCCATTCCCATCTATATGTTGCCCTGCAGCTGGAGCATCAAACTAAGGGGAAAATTATCAATGACTGTTCAGGATTTTGCCCACTATTTGCAACTGACAAATGGGGCAGCAGTGCACAAGACAGTCTTTAATTTCCCCTCTCCTGTTACCAAATAACAACATGAAAAAAATAGCACTGTCTTTAGTTAAATATGAAATGAACCTTAAAATTAAATGGCTAGCAGCATAACCCTCTTGGCCAGGCCAGTCAGAAGAGATGGTTCCTAAACTAAGGCAGTTTATCTGAAGTTGAATCAGAAAAGAAATGTGAGCACCCCAGCTTCTGAGTGCATGCTGCATCATGGAGAATTTGCATGGCTTCTTTCAGGCTGCATAGAGTGAGGGTGGTGTGAAGTGTTCCCTTTGCTCAAAGACAAGATGTTTTTAAAACAAACTTAGGAAAGAAGGCAGTTGTCTATTGGTAACGTAAAGAATTTTTTATATTCTTAAGTTTCTGTGGCAGAATCTTGGAAATCCTTTTGGTCAGTGATGGAATGGTAAATACAGTGATCCCCTGTTACTCGCAGGTTGTTGGGTGTGGCCCTCTTCACACGAATCCTGGAATCCGCGAAGATAGAGACACCATTACATAGTCAAGTACGCTATGCCTTGTAGCCATGCCCCCTCCCCTAATAAGGTCTGGAGGACGGTCCTGAGAGCGGGGCTTGTTTCAGTCGCCTGGGGGCTGCCTGACATGGCTGTGCTCTGGTGAGGGAGGCGGGCGGCTGCTGCATTTGGTAGCAGGGCGGGCAAGGAGTGGGAGCGGCCCCTGGGCTCTGCCAGGCCCCAGCCATGGAACCTGCCTGACCGTGGGCACAGAGGAGGAGCGGTGTGGCGACTGCACTTCCCGAGTCTCCACTGGGACCGGCTTGGGGAATGCCTATGTGTGCCAGGAGCTGTGGGAGGTTTCCCTGCACCAGCCCTGGCAGAGGGTCAGAAACGCAGTCCCAAAAAGTGTTTCAGATCAGGGCTACGGCAGTGCAAAGTAAAGCAGAAGAACTAGAACACTGTTTTGCACAGTCATCTGCAGCGCACAGCAGTGCCTGGGCGGCAAATGGGAGACAGAGGGAGGTGGGACGTCGTGTTACAGTTGATCTGTTGTCCCGTCCCATCCAGGAGCAGCAGGAGCCAGAGCCAATGACGGCAGAGCAGCGCCTGGGCAGCCAATGGGAGACAGAAGGAGGCAGGACATTAGCAGCCAGGAAAGGTCTGAAGAGTTTGTTAGGGTCCCTGTTCTTGCAAGTTTTATTCCATTGTGTAAGTTTATCTACTGTGCATCCCTGAAATAACTTTGTGTGGGCAGATAGAAAACAGCCGCATGTCTAGCAGGCAGGGAGGGATGGCAGGGACTTGACTTGGCTGGGCTTGGCTTGGCTCAGCCCGGCCTGAGTCCCCCCACTCACCTGGCTCAGCATGGCGCGGCTGCCCCGCAGCTGCTGGCGGCCCCGGGACCTGCCTGACTGTGGGCACACAAAGGGCACTGCAGCGGTGGGGGGAGAAGGTGCCCTCCATCTCTTACATACAGACACACACAANCCCTCCCCTAATAAGGTCTGGAGGACGGTCCTGAGAGCGGGGCTTGTTTCAGTCGCCTGGGGGCTGCCTGACATGGCTGTGCTCTGGTGAGGGAGGCGGGCGGCTGCTGCATTTGGTAGCAGGGCGGGCAAGGAGTGGGAGCGGCCCCTGGGCTCTGCCAGGCCCCAGCCATGGAACCTGCCTGACCGTGGGCACAGAGGAGGAGCGGTGTGGCGACTGCACTTCCCGAGTCTCCACTGGGACCGGCTTGGGGAATGCCTATGTGTGCCAGGAGCTGTGGGAGGTTTCCCTGCACCAGCCCTGGCAGAGGGTCAGAAACGCAGTCCCAAAAAGTGTTTCAGATCAGGGCTACGGCAGTGCAAAGTAAAGCAGAAGAACTAGAACACTGTTTTGCACAGTCATCTGCAGCGCACAGCAGTGCCTGGGCGGCAAATGGGAGACAGAGGGAGGTGGGACGTCGTGTTACAGTTGATCTGTTGTCCCGTCCCATCCAGGAGCAGCAGGAGCCAGAGCCAATGACGGCAGAGCAGCGCCTGGGCAGCCAATGGGAGACAGAAGGAGGCAGGACATTAGCAGCCAGGAAAGGTCTGAAGAGTTTGTTAGGGTCCCTGTTCTTGCAAGTTTTATTCCATTGTGTAAGTTTATCTACTGTGCATCCCTGAAATAACTTTGTGTGGGCAGATAGAAAACAGCCGCATGTCTAGCAGGCAGGGAGGGATGGCAGGGACTTGGCTTAGCTCGGCCCGGCCTGGGTCCCCCCACTCACCTGGCTCGGCATGGCGCGGCTGCCCCGCAGCTGCTGGCGGCCCCGGGACCTGCCTGACTGTGGGCACACAAAGGGCACTGCAGCGGTGGGGGGAGAAGGTGCCCTCCATCTCTTACATACAGACACACACAATGGCAGCCCTGTCACCCCGTCTTGTAGCCCGATGGAGGACAATTCCAGCCGTGCAAAAACACACATTTACACTAAATGCATCCCGGCCTCACTGCGGTGGCTCATGGCTGAGACCAATTTACATAATCCTGAGCAGACTGGGTTCGTGGTAGGTTCTGCACATGCGCCAGGTCCCACAACTTGCTGGAAAATCAGCAGCAACTAATCAGATCCCGCAAATTAAGGATCGTGACTACGTGGAGGATCACTGTATTATCTGAAGCTCTAGACAAGATAAAAACACATAACAAACTTTTTATTATGTGTTTATGAAAAAAAACGAGCTACGTTTTACTAAGCACTGCAGAAACAAGGTTGATAATCAATTGTAATAGGAAATATTGCTGTTTTTTCATTTCTCTATTTAGGTAAGGCCTGAGAAAAGATTGAAAAGATGTGCTGTGATTTGGTTTGTTGTGCAAGTATCATCCAGTGGCACAAAACAGGGCCTGCAGGGGGTTTTGTGCCAAGAACTTGACTCCCTCAAACTGCTACAAACAGCAGCCCATAGCTCATGCAGTGTCTTACCCACGTTCCCTCTGACTTTTGCATGTATGACTGTAATTTTGCATTTTTTTACCCATCATGTTCTCTTGAACCTGCTTTGTATTAGACTAAAACTGTCCAAGCAGTGCAAACATGAGAGGTTTCCAAGTAGGGAGCACTTGATGATCATGGAGAGCTGGGTATTACTTAGTGCACATCCTTCTCCCTCAGCCTTCAGACTGTGGCTTTGCATTTGCTGAGATGCCAGGTACAAATCCAAACTGCTGGCACATCACCCAGGCAAATATTCTGGTGTTCTCACTGAAGCATGGGAAAGGGCTCCCAGGAGAAGCTGTGTTTCTTAGAGGCCTCAGCTGCAGCTGTGGTTTCTGGAGATAACATTTGATTAAATGAAAGCTGCTGCTCAGCACGGCTTGTTGGAGCCACAGTACCATCCCCTGCTTTTATGCTCATGGCTCCCCTTGATTGGCCTGGGGTAAAGAGTCTCTCTGGCAGCAAGATGCAGCTGTGATGGGGCTGCATGGTCATGCTGTGCTGTATGAACCTGCTTGTGAGCAAGCCTTACCCTGAGCAACCTCTGGCCCCCAGGGGATCCTGCTACCTCAAGGGACTCCCTGGTCCTGCCATATCCCCTTGTGCTGTTTATGGGTAGCCTGAGAGTGGTCTCTTTTGCTTCCCATCAGTGCTGCACTAACAGATCCCTGGAAGAGCTTGTTGCTGTGTAGAAACCCCTGTGGTGCTGCTGTCAAAGATGTGTAAGGAAATTTCTCAGGAAACGAAGCTACTGCTGGTATCAAGGCATCTTTGGGAGACTTCAGCTGCCAAAATACTGAAGCCACCTCTTGGAGTTGTGCTGGGAGCTCACAAAAGGGTGTTGAAAAACGTCCCTTAACTAAGGACACATTTTTGCTATATAGCTTTGTGTTTACTTCTGGAAAAATGCAAATGAGTGAAATGAAGGTGAATGAATGGATGAGCCAGTTCTCAGAGGAAGAGGCAGCAAATCCTTGCTCTAGGTGCTAAGTGCTAGGCAGGGCCTTAACTGTGATATTTTCTACATCCCTGCTGGGTATTGCTGAAATATAGTAAGGAAGCAATGTGGGAAACTTCTTGGGGGGGAAACTATTCTTACTGCTTCACTCCATTGTGCCAGTGAAATATTTTATTTTCATATGCTTGGGGTTTTTTTCTAAAACTGTGCGCATGTTTAAGTTCTTTGGATTCAGTAACTTCAGCTTTATGGAATTTCCTATGTCCTGAAAAAGGGACTATTTATTTTAAATGACAATAAAACTCTTTGTTTCAGTGGTAACTCTTAAGTTTTGTGGTTTTTTTTTTTTTTTGCTGTGCAACTGAAAAGAAACAGAAAACTTTGTATACAGAGTTCAATAATATTCTTTGCTGGGATTTGGGGTGTAGTAATATGTATGCATGATCTTGTTGTAAAAATACTTCTGTTTACGAAGACAACACCAATTACAGGATGATGAGTATATCTGCTGATGTCTGTGGTGAGTAAGCGTTTAAAGGACTTAGTTGGGACTGATAGTCATGAGTTGATGCCTCTGAATCTCATCTTCCATATTCATTTTTCCTAAGCCACAAGTGTAAATAAATGGTTCAGTTATTAGTGTTAGTAGTGTAAAATTCATTTTTCCCAAGCTGCCCTGCAGTAAAAGAGGATTGTTTCTCACTCCTGCTTGTTCGTTGGTCTCAGGTATTTACTACTGATTATTTACTTGGTGAAGTAAGTAAATGAGGTGGAGACTTTTAATTGTGTACTGTGTCCTGTGGATATCCCTTGGGCATAGATGCTTACTGATTAACAACATGCATTTAATAACTGCAATGCACAATACATAGATATTGAAAACTGTAAATGTCAAGAGAAAACATGGATTAGGACTCCTGTTACCAGAGTCTAATCAGATATCGCTGGCATACTCACCTATTAGGTCAGGTCTTCAGTGAAAGATTTGGTTCTGAGTGCTAGTACTTTATGAAACTGCAATTTTTTAAAATCCAGGCTTAATATTCTTCCTTCTGAATAAGTAGGTTAAATGTGCCGTGTTAATTTGAGAGAGAATGTAGCAGTAAGAGTCAATCATGTACAATCGGAAAGAAATATTTATGGTCATTTTAGCAGGATCAGCTATCAGATGACCTCTGACATCCACCATCATCTACTAAAGAGCTAATTAGCTGTAAAAGTAGATGACAAGTCGATTGCATCAGCAAAAAAGATGAATTTGTCTTTTTGGGTTTTACTGATAATAAAGTCTGCCAGATAAAGATAGGTAGAGAGCCACCTGTGTGTGAAAAGCAAACTTTCCTGAAGGAAGGTTAAAAGAAGATGCAGTTGTAAATAGAGGCATAAAGGAAAGGTAAAGGTACAGGATGAGGGGATGCTTGTGGTGAAATGGGTGAAGGAGCTCATAGCTGCAGTGAGGCATCGGAGATAATTCAGTCTGTGGACACTAGATTTATTTCTGTATTAATTCAGATTGTCCTGACTTTATAAAGCTGTGCATTTTTATTTCAGCTCTTTAAGGGTGCTCTTTGCTATATATAATGACATGTTTAACTGGACATGAAGTAAAGGCAGCTTTCTTGGGTGCTTGAACACTGGTTTCTCAGCATACAGTCTTGTTTCACAGCCTGCTTATTTTTGTGCATCATTTTCCAGCAGGGCTTGCTCCAGGGTCATACCTCAACCTTAATTTCTGCATTACTGTGTTTGGGACAACTTAAAGTTGGAATTAATTGGAATTAATTGCTCTGTGGCTTTGAAATATTTGCTAGGTAGCTGGGGGGAATGCTTGACCTGGTCAACTGAAACTCTCTGTTTGGCCTTCTTGTCTTTGTCTGCTTCTTGACATGTCTAACTGCTCTGAGCAGATAGAAGGGGGTGGAACTGTCATGTAGCAGCAGCCTGTCTGTCATGGGACTCTTGATGGAGCTACGTAATTCTGGAGGAGTTGAGACCTTTTCAGCAGCTTTGAGAAGATCGTATGTGAGTGATACTGTAAGGAGCTGTTTGGCCCTACACTTCCGCAGAACATGTTCTGGACCATACTCTTACTCTTTTTCTTGCGTGTTCCTCTATTGCCTGCAAAGTTCCATTCTGTGATTTACTCAGTTTCTTCAGTCAGTCCTGTACCATGCTGTTTTCCACATATCATATTCCACTGGTGGCTTTACCCAATAACCCCTCTTCTCTTACTGCTTCTGAAATGCTGGTTGTAATTGTAGACATGGTTTATTGCACAAAGACTAGTTCTACTAATGGGCTTAAAAATACTAGTTACTAGTTAAAAATACAGTGAGGGAGAAATGGGAGCAAACTGTGCCTTTTAGTATACATGATGGGCTCTGTGGACAATAGTAAAGCTAGTTAGCAAAACAGATTATTACCTCTATAGTAGCACAGTTAGCTACATTGACTAATTTAGAAATACAAGAAAGATAAGGAGTGTTTATTTAACCCCTTTTGAAGGGGATCTGCAGAGCATTATGTTCACATGCAAAATGCTGTTGGTGCTTTATGCCATTCTGGACCTCCAAACCATCCATGTTAGCAAGGGAGTAAGGGATGGTTGCCACTGTAATTTCTGGGTAAGCACCAGGCAGCCACTGAGTGTTTGGAGTGTGAGCCCTAACCCAGGCCAGGTTGTTCTCAATTGTATTCTATTGTTGAAACACCCTGACAGCTGTTACAATTGTGGCAGCTGTTTTGTCTTCATTAAATGATTGAAAAAAACCCATACAACTCAGGCCAATTTCTAAGGCTTATAACTGAGCACAAATCCTTACCAAAGCTGACAGGAGTTTGATTGTTCCATGAAACTGGCTCAGTTTATAAACTGTAGCTGTAGGGACGCCTCAAAACCTCTGAAAGCCCATATGTTAGAATACTTTAGTCGCCCAGAATTTGGTGGCTACTGCACCACTGTCAACTCTAGTTAATTAGACTACATTAAAAAAGGCTTCTGAAGTTAACAGAAACAACTGAGAACTTTGCCTAGCCTTCTTGCCCCCTTCTCTCATAGCCGAGCTACTTTATACATTATATTTGCTCATTATATTTGCTCATTATAGTTGCACAGTACACAAATACAACATATTTGTATGTGCTGAGGAAGGGCAACATGGCCTACTCGGTTAAGAAGCAATTTACGGTGCAAAGCTCTGAGTTTGGTTTCCATTGATTCTGCTCTTTTGCTGTGGAACCTTCTCTGAGCTTCAGTTTCACAGACTATAGGAGGAAGATAAATACACTTTATCGGGCAAACAAGCTGGTTACTAGAGCGAGCTATTTCCATTAGTGATGTGGAGATGTTTTGAGACCAGAGTTGATTTTGGTTGAGATGAGTTCCTGATGTATTAAAGATTTCCTTACTAATTCTCTACATTTTCCCGTTTTCTCTTCACTCAGTGTGCATTTTATACATTAGTTGGAAAGAGAGTCTCTCTTCCTCTGAATGTTGCCGAGCAGTCCTGACTGAGAGACAGATTAAGTCTTGGACAAAATGAGATGTTTTGATATGACTGCATTGAATTTTGGTAAGGCAATCCTGAGCCTGCAGGGAAAGCTTTAACTTTTCAGTAGAAATGCTTCAACAATAAAGAGAAATCCACATTAAATAGAGTCAGTCCAGAGCAGATTGCATTTTTATAAATATGAGTCATGAAGGTTTAATTATTTTTTAAAGTTTTTTTTTTAGTTTGAAGCCATTTGAGGATGTGGGGCCCAGTAAAGATTGTCTATCGAAGTCTGCAATACTCAACTCTTTGTGTTGGTTTTCATATTTTTCATAGAAAATCCTTTTTTAAACTATCTTTTAAAATTATTTAATAAAAACAAAAACATTTTATTTTGCTGTTGTCCCCTTATATTTTATTCAGACTCTTCTATCATGCCACTTCAGTGGTGCATGAAAACTTATCTACCACTGCACTACAGCAGAGCAGCATGACATTATATACAAGACTATCACATCAGTGAGAAAGCATGATTGCAGGTTTTAAAGGGCTATATAGGTCAGGGAGAGCACCTTGAATCTAATGTAAAATTTGACTGGCAAGGAGTGGATGATGGAGACAGAAGTAGAATTACATGCTTACTCCATCTGGTGCTAGTCAGAATCCCAGCAGGAACATCTGGTACGAGGTGTAGTTTGTTAATTGTGTGTTGAGGGAAACTGGCAAAAAAGGCATTACAGTGGTTCAAACTGAATGAAACAAAAAAGCAGGAGCAAATACCTCTGCTTCTGAAAGGGCAGGTTGCTGGCACAGTCAGGTAGTGTTACTGAAATAAAGATGGTGCTTTGCTCAACAGAGAGTTTCAGCTGCATGTGTTGAATTCCAAGTGCAAAGAAAAAGTCAGTCTCTGTAACAGAATAAATTGCAGCGTTGCTTTCAAAATAAGGCAGTTGCAACCACCATATGCAGATGACTTTTGCAATACTTATTTTGGACTTTTAGAGAACACTTCAGATGGTTACTCCAGGCTTTGGTATGGCAAGAAGGCAGCCTTGTTGGCAAAAGAGGTGTAATTTGTCGATGATACATGACCATATGAACACTGATGATGGTTAAGATTGACTTGGAAATTTATGTAAAAAGAAGTACCTAGGAAAAGTGACACAGTTCATGGACAAGTGGAGAATAAACAAAAGTGGAACAGATTTGGACCTTTACTATACAGAATAATATTTCAGAAGAGAGAAGTGCAGAGGGCGCAATTCAATCTCCTTATATACCTTACCTTCCCATGTAAGTGAAATACTCATGCACCACAGGGTTCAAGTCTTTATTGTCTGAAATAAAGAAGTTTCAGGAAGCAGTGTGTTACAAAGGCATGCAAATCTGAAACTCCTGAGACACAGCATATAATACTGAAAATACCCGGAGGGCAATAAGAGATGAGTTTTAGCTACACGTTCCTGTCCTGCTCAGCATAAACGATGTAAGATACTTGGGTGTTCTCTATATCATATACTGACAAAGCTCAAACACTTGGCTGAACACTCAATGTACCTTCCTGGAATGCTTTGCTTTTCAAATCTGCAAGCAATCAGCTGACTCTGCATTGCAGTGTTTGTTCTACCTGTCCTCATCAGGTCTGTACAAGCTGGGAAAAGATGTTGACTGAAGTAATCGATAGAGTAAAGAATGATGAACCAATGAAAATAATTTGACTGAGAAGCCATGATGCAGACCACAACAGTCATGACAGTATCATAACTGTAATTTGGGGGGATGTTAAATTGAAGTCCTAGCATAGAAAAAACAGAATTAATAATTTAAACCTTGGCAAGTGTAAGGTTTTAGAAGAAAAGGCCAAGAGCAGTAACTGTTGTACACAAAAGAACACTTTCCCTGCTCTTTAGTTTACCAGCACAATCATCAGTCATGACAGGCCTGTTTGCAGACTCCTTCCAATAGTGATAGTATGCCAAAGGGCTAGAGTGTGTGAGGAAAGAATGTTTTTATATGTGGTGATTACAGAAGTCTGCTTTCTCCTGGGTTGTGTTACTTTCAGCTGCTTATGTGACCTTGAGCACAAGAGAGATGACTCCCTAATGACTCAATTTTTTTCAACTGAAAAAGGATAGTGCATTTTAAATTCGTGTTTTGAGCACACTTTGCTATGGAAGGCAATGTAGATATCCACATGCAACTTTCAGCTTTGCATTAGAATTGTGTGAGTTAGTGTCAGCTGTAGTAAAGCTGTAGCTTCAGATCTTGATTCACAAATTCTCCTGATGTAAATATTTGCCATGCTTATAGTTTAAAGGAACAATATGACTGCAGATGTGAAAGACCTGTGTAATCATGCAGGACAGGGTCGTGATGGACAAGAAAATTCCCTCTTATTAAATCTATGACAGTATTGCTGTGCATGGAAGCTGAGTTTAAATTTCATGAGCTGAAAGATCTGTTTCCATTTGTGAGAAACCAAAAGGGTGAGAGGAAAAAAGACCTAAACTGGACAGGAAGAAACAAAGTGAAAAGCTAGTATAAAATATAATAGGAAAGGATATGTAATAACTTGGTTAGGTGCTTTGAGAAGCTGTATCTCTTAACATAAAATCAGAGTGGTTGAAGCTCGCAGACACATCTAGAAATGATCATACCAATCCCTACTCAAGTAGGGTAAGAGCAAACAGCTTGTCCAAAACCCTGTCCAGTTTGAGTTTCTGTATCTGCACAAGTGAAGTGTTCACCAGTGCTCTGGTGTAATGGGTTTACCTCAGCTGGGTGCCAAGGGCCTGAACAGTCGCTCAATCCTGAGTAATAAGATGACATATTACATGTGAGTTTAGGGTAAGGCAGTTTACTATAAGCAAAATAAAGCAAAGCACATTCAGAAGCAAAGCAACCGAACTAATCTCTGCTTCCCGTTGGTAGCGGTGTCCAGCCACATTCTGGGAAGCAGGGCTCCTACACATGTAATGGTTTCTCAGAAGGCAGGCATTGGAAATAATTAATACCTGCCCTTCCTGCTTCCCTCCTTAGCTTTTATATCTGAGCTGACGTCATATGGTATGGAAGATTTCACAGAATATTCTGAGTTGGAAGGGACCCACAAGGATCATTGAGTCCAACTTTTAACACTGTCTCCCAGGTGGGAATCGAACCCAGGTCTCCCACACGCCAGGTGGGGACACTTACCACTGTACTAAAGATCACTTTGGTCAGTTTGGGTCAGAGGGTCTGTTCGTGTTCCCTCCCAGAATCTTGCCCTCAGTTGGGGGAAAGGAACATTACAGTCCCGATGTGTGCCCAGCTGTAGCCATAACACTCGTGTTATCAACACCCTTCTAGTTACCAATACAAAGCACAGCATTGTGAGGGTTGCTATGGACTCAGGCAGACCTAGTACATCTGGGCAAGGTGTTACACTGTTAGCTACCCTTCTGCTTAAAAGGATTTTTCTTGCCTTAATAAGAAATTTACTTCTATTTCATTAGTACTGGTTGTCCTGTCATTTGGCCCCACTTGGAGCAGCCTGGCTCCTTCAGCTTCACATCCTTCCCCTTGCTCCAGCTGAACAGTTCCAGCTCTCAGATTCTCTTCGTGTGAGCCATCCCTTCATAACCTCTGTGAGCCTTTGTTGGGCTCACCACAGTAAGTGGATATGTGTCTCACATTGGGATCCCAGCATGGAACCTTGAGGTGTCTCTCACAGGGGATGAGTCAAGAGGAGTTGTACCTCTTGATCTGCTGGCAACTCTCTTTCTGATGTAGCAGGGTTTTTTCTATGCGAAAGATCAGCTCTTAAAAAACCTGTGAGTCAATAGACATTCCCAAGAGCCTTGTATAATCTTGAAAATGCGATCACCGCTGTGCTGATTCCTTAGTGGATGCAAGTCCACTACACACATCATTTGGATTCTGAATGGTTGAAATTAGGACTTGGATTTCTGAAAAAGAGTTTATATTGCACTTAAAGATGCACTTTTAAATATTTTTCACGTTTGTTTTGTTCCAGCTTATGTATTACCTTGTGCAGAGGAACCGTACTAGCTCAGCTCAGTGCATGTTCCAAGATCTTTAGGGGTTCAGAAGGCGGAAAGCAATAAAATTTGATCTTAAACCTAAAATTTTAGTTGGTGGGCAGGTTTTGGTCACAGCCCTGTTTTGTCATTATGTACATTCAGAAAAAGTAATAAAACAGAATTTTAAAGGAATTCTTTCATAGCTACATTTGATTGAGTCTTGCAGTTTTTCGTTCCCTACACAATACACTTCACATGATCATTACTGATTCTTCTTCTGAGAAGATCCACAGCTGAATCTTATGCAAAAATTTCAGTGATTTCAAAGCTCATCATAAATGTATTAAAGGAAAATTAGTTGTATTTACCTGAAAATACCCTAACTTGTTTCAGGGACTTAGAGTTTTTCAGGAAGTCTGCATTTGCCATGAAAAGAACCGGCTCGAGTTCTTAACTTCTTATTGTTTTCTGACTTGATACTACAACTACATCTTTTCAGGATCTTATACAACCTAGATTTTTCTGTACTCTGCTACTTTTCTGTGTAAAATTCACCCTAGTCAAGGCTGACTTACACTATGTGATGTATGGCTTACTGGGGAGGTCCCAAAAGATTGGAAGTTGGCCAATGTGATACCTATCCATAAGAAGGGTAGGAGGGAGGACCCAGGAAATTATAGACCTGTTAGCCTGACCTCGGTGCCAGGCAAAATTATGGAGCAAGTCATCTTAAGGAAAATTATGTCCCACCTCCAGGAGGGTAAGGAGATCAGACCTAGTCAGCATGGCTTCAGGAAAGGAAGGTCTTGCCTGACCAATCTAATTTCCTTCTATGATCAGGTGACCCGCCTGGTTGATGAGGGAAGAGCTGTTGATGTGGTGTACCTGGATTTTAGTAAAGCCTTTGACACTGTCCCCCATAACAAACTCCTGGTGAAGCTGGAGGCTTGTGGTTTGGATGGGTTTACAGTGGACTGGATCATGAGTTGGTTGGATAACAGATCTCAGAGAGTGGTGGTTA
>WEKX01018120.1:0-15577 GCA_013390025.1 Pitta sordida | reverse complement strand
GGAGACCTTATCGCTCTCTACAACTACCTGAAAGGGAGGTGTAGCCAGCTGGGTGTTGGTCTCTTCACTCTGGCTACAAGTGATAGAACAAGAGGACACAGTCTTAAACTGCGTCAGGGGAGATTTAGACTGGACATTAGAAGGAACTTTTTCACAGAGAGGGTGATCTCACAGTGGAATGGGCTGCCCAAGGAGGTGGTGGAGTCACCGTCCCTAGAGGTTTTTAAGAAAAGGTTGGATGATGTACTTGGTGGCATGACCTAGATATTAGGGTAGTGTGTTATAGGTAGGATGGTGTGTTGGTAGCAGGATGGCAACAGGTTAGGTAATTAGGTAATAGGTTAGGTAACAGGTTTGGCTAGGTTAGGTAATAGGTGATAGGTTGGACTCGATGATCTCTAAGGTCTTTTCCAACCTTGCTGATTCTGTGATTCTGTGATTCTGTATACAGAGAAATTTTTTCAGATGAATTCTGCTTTAATTACCATGTGTCAAATATTTCCCACCAACTTGAGCTCTTGCAGAACAAATTAAGCATCTCCATAAATCAGTTAAAAAAATTATCCAAAACTGGACTAAACTTGAACCATGAATATATTAATGAAAATCTCAATCTGTTCCTTGGCATTTTGTGAGCCCCAAAAATCAGCATTGATTAAGTCAATTGCTTGCTTTGCATTTTCCACTTGAGGGTAAGAAATGTCACAGCATTTGGCCCTCTAAATTCTGGTAGTAACACAACCAAGGAAATGTAATTTTCAGATTTCTTGTAAATATATTTCTTATAACTTGAGCATGCATTTTCTACCTCTGAGGACCATAAGACAGAAAATGTGTATTTCTCTGCACCTTTGGATGAAAACAAACCTAGCACTGGAGTGTGTATCCTGCACATAATTCAGGCTGAGGGTGTCAATCAGTAAGCTAAAATGTCTACAGGTATCTGTGTCGCTGTCTATAGGGTAATATTGCATTTCATTTTCTAGTGAAGGGCGTTATTCCAGTAATGGCACCATTCCCAGTGTCTCTGTGAGCTTGCCTAGGTGTAAAGCATAGCTCCTGAATATAGGTCAGGAAAGGACATTGTGATAACTAGTGTCCTTGATGGAAACTAGTATGTGCTGAATTTGCAAAAAGTCTGAGTTCAGTGTCATCCGTTTTCAGTATTTCCCGAACAATTGATTTATTTCACATTATTAATGAACTTTGCAGCAGTTCCACTTGTCAGGCTTACTCTGCAGGGGTCAATAACGAGAGGAAACCTGATGTTAGTGGATCCAGCTTAAGTGATTCTGTCATGCTAACGATTCAATATATCAGGACAAATGTCAGCTCCTTCCAATATGTTAATTCCTCTGATCCTATTTGCATAAACTACAGTCAACGAAATACAAGTTTCCCCTCTAGGGTAGTTAGTGGAGATTTGTAAAGGATTTTTTATTTTCTTTCTTCTGAGTTTCTAAGAAGGATGGGGAGGATGAAACTTCATTCCAGAGCTCTGTGTGTCACATGGAAGCAAAGAGGTGGCTTTACTTCAACACGAGCTCTTCAAGAAGTAGGTTTAGCTGCCTGATTAGGTGACAGCAGAGTTGAAGCCTGGACTTTCACTGTATCTGACTTTGTAGGTCTTGGAAGGGATTGCATGTGAATCAAGCAAGCAGACTGTGTTTGAGCTTCCTGTGCTCAAAACAGAGAATTAATCCTTTACGTTAGTGTACACGTGAAACTGTATTTTCCCAGCTCTTCTGGCAAAAATGTTGCCAAATTCTGTGTCTTCGTAAAATGAAATCTCAACAAATACCTTCAATAACTCTGCACTGGAAAGCTTTTGTAGCTTGCACTTCTGGCTGTCTGATATCTTGCCTGAGTTCTCAGTTGCTTAAGCTGAAGGTTTTTCCTGCACTTAGTGATATGAAATGCTTACCCATGGCTCATAACAAGTTTTTTAACATGGTTTACACCTCAGTTTACCAGAGGAATGACCTTGTTTGGTGCTTAAGCTGATGTTTTGTGTGCACCAGGTTTCCTTTAGGAATATTAAAAAAAAATACTTCCTGTGCATTAGAAGAAGAAAAAAATTTCCCCAGATATTTTATGGAATAGATATTATTTGTTGTCATACACTTGCCTGTGGCCTGTTTACTGCTTTGCTTGATACCTGAAGATGGTTTGGTACTTTACTAATTCAAACATTTTTTTCCCACAAGCAACTTGAAGGCAAGTATTTAAAACAAAGTTTCACTGAGGCTCTCTGTCTCACTACTTTGCCTCTACCAAGATGAAATTGTTTGGTACTTCCCCTCTTGCCTGAATTTTTGAGGTAATGTTTCAGTGTTTAGCAACAGCAATAAAAGCAAGGAATACTAATGGTTGAAAACACCACATCTTTCACACAGAGTGTTAAAGTTTTTCAGGACAAAAAAAAAGATAAGTAGCTACTGCTTTGTTTTCTTCTACTTCCTCTGTGTATGAAATCACTTTGATAGATCTGCAGGAAGAGATTTAGTTGCAGATGGCAGAGGTCAGTGTATTGTGTATTCAATGTAGTCAATAATAAAGTCAGGACTTATGCTAACTGAATGTTAATAAGGAATCACAAGGACCTTGGAAAGTCATTATGTCTGGTCATTTGCTTCACAATATTGCTCCAAACAAGCTCTAGAGGCCAATGCAAGGGGATTAAAAAAATAATCTGGAGGAATAAGGGAAAGCGGAAAGGCTAAAAGTAGAAGACTTGTGTAATGTGTAGCAGACCATTGTACAGACAGTTTCAGAGTATAGTTGTTACACAACAATGAAAAGCAAATTACTTCATTTAATTACTTCAACATTGGACTTCCTTATAGTCATCCTTCCTCCCCATGAGATTGCTGTCTTGTTGGCCAAGGAGATAATGATAAAGCTACTTATTTTCCTGTAAGAGCTGAATTCTTAGTTATGTTTGTAAGGTAGAAATAACACACACTGTGTTCAGTTGTCAGCATTATAGAGGAAATAGACACAACACGTGAGTTAATTCCTGTAACTCTACATCATTGGACAAAATTTTTGTTTGCTGGGATTTTCATGTCTGTATAATTCAAGATTTGTCCTAGGACCTAATTTTGGGTTGGGCTCAAAAGCAAAAATCTTTAGGTTATAGCATGGCTCAAGTCAGTAATACAGTTATACCCCATCATTTGCAAGGAATGGGTCAGACCACAGGCCCTGCGAAAAGCTAAACTCGTGAAGAAGTGCAGGTCGTTAATATGCATGCAGACCACGCCCATTGCTCCACCCCCCAGCACTCCAGAGCGCTGCAGACAATTTTCCGCTCCTTCCCATAGTCTGTCTCGGCACAAGCGAGCAAAGGGAGCCGTTTCTGAGCGGCTGCTGTGACCGTGTGTGCTCACAGCCCCAACCCTGTGCCGCTGCTCCCCCCTCCAGCCCGGCCCAACCCCAGTGCTCGCTTGTGCTCGCCCTGCCTCCACAGCAGGGAAGGGGTGTCCCTGAGCTCTGGTCAGCATTCTTGGAGCCTGGAAAATCCTTAAATTTGCAACATTGCAACACCCTGTGCGCGTATGTTGGGGCGGGGCCGTCAGTATTGGAGTTTCTTTCCCTTTAACACCCACCGGCGCCGGTAGAGGCAGCGCCACCCCTACAGTCCCAGAGGGTAGGGGAACTAAAGCCTCCTCCTGGCGCAGTGGCAGCGGTGTGGGAACATCCCACCGCTGCCCCGTCCCAGCACACAGCGTTTGCCTCACTTTCATGGGGCAGTTTCCCTAGGGCTACATCATCACCGGGTGCACTGGCCGGCAGTCCCCAGGCACAAACTGCATTGCCTTCCCTGCCTGTAGCCATGGAAAGAGTAACACAGACACATGCGCACAAGCACTGCCCGCCCACAGCTTGCACACACGGGTGGGCGAGCGATACTCAGGGACCTGCCTTAATTCAGCATAGGCAGGCGGAAGACTCATCCCCACCTGGCGCTTCATGCCACACAGGGCCCTGCTATGCCTTCCACAGTGGCCGTCCCCATCCCACAGCCCCCCAGGCCCTCTCTGCTGTCCCCAGTCCAGAGCTCCTGTAGGCAGTTTGAATTATTTTAAGCCGTTGAGAAAGTCAGCACGTATAAGGCTTCCACAACACTTTTTTTAATTCTATAAATTATACATACATACACACACTGTACATACATATACATGGCATGTCTGGTGGCAGTGCTGCACTGGGTCTCAGTGGCTGCCTGGGACATAGTGCAGCGTGACCCTTCCACTGTAGGGACTGGGCATGGAGACACACAGGACCGGGTCAGGGACTGGGGCACAGTGCCGCAGGGCTCTAAACATCAGGCTGAGCTGGAGAAACCGCGCACCCTCCCTGCGTGCCCTCCCCATGGGGCCGGGCCCGTCCCACCTCACAGGGAGAGCCAGCACCGCCCCTTGGCAAAGCAGAAGCACTGCACATGCGTCGGCTCACAGATCCATGAAGCTGGACTGCGAAAAAATTGCTTCGCAAATGGGCGGGGTCGTAAAGGAGAGGTCGCAATGCAGCGGGGATTCACTGTATTTCCCTTGTACAAACCAAATTTTTATTATCCCTTACATCAGTTAGTATTACATTAAGGTTCTCAACCTTGAAATGACTAAAACTGGAACAAAAACTTCACACCCTAAATCGAATCATTTAACCTTGCCCAGACAAAGTGATCTTTGGGGGAATAATGTCACTGTACTTAATGTAGAATTTTTGTGTTGCTCCTCATCTTTATTTCCTGAGGCTACTAATAAAAGAAATATCTTTCACAGCATTATCAATGTAGTTAGTGAGTACTTAGAAGATGTTGCTGCCCTGTGACGTGTGATTGCCTCAATCCTGGCTAGTTGTGCAGTTGAAGCTCCAGCCTTTATCATTTCAATGAGCCATGACCTGTACTGCAAATATACCCAGTTCTACCACTTGGCTATGCATGATACTGTCTCTGTGCCACTGAGCTGGCCTCCACTAGTTAATTTATTGCAAATGCCTATAAAATACATATAGAAGGCAGATAGGTCTGTCATAAATCTCAAAGAGTTAGTTTAATGCTCCTATTGTTTGTGTGCTGGGTCTGTGGGCATAATGCCGGTCTTCATTATAATTTGGTTCAAGGGTAAGAGTTCAGCAGATGAAACTGCTGGTTTTGCATCAATATTCCAGTATATTTACAGTGGAAAGGACCTGTGAGACTGTTAATACCGTGTTGAATTCCATTACTGGACAAGACTTGAACTCTTTGCATAAGGCACTTTAATTTCCAGCAATTTTACAGTAGTGAGGAAACTTGGCCTTTGCGCAGAAAGTCACAGAATCACAGAATCAATAAGGTTGGAAAAGACCGTAGAGATCGTCAAGTCCAACCTATCACCTATTACCTAACCTAGCCAAACCTGTTACCTAACCTGTTGCCATCCTGTTACCAACACACCATCCTACCTATAACACACTACCCTAATATCTAGGTCATGCTACCAAGTACATCATCCAACCTTTTCTTAAACACCTCTAGGGACGGTGACTCCACCACCTCCTTGGGCAGCCCATTCCAGTGAGAGATCACCCTCTCTGTGAAAAAGTTCCTTCTAATGTCGAGTCTAAATCTCCCCTGACGCAGTTTAAGACTGTGTCTTCTTGTCAATGTGGGACCTAAAGTTTCAGATGATTTGTTAAGAAAATTGATGGTCTCATTTATAAATAGGCTCTAGCCAATGAAACTACATCAACAATGTAGATGAAAAAGCCTGAATACTGGAAAAATGCAGTCTGGTGACTGATAGAGATTCCATTTGCATTAATTAATTTTTCTTGTCATGCGGTTTCAAGATTTGGGCACAAGTCTATACAACTGCCTTGTCCTTCTGAGCCATGAGTGACTAGTACAGTCTAGAAAAATATCCCTTGTAAAAAAGCATTAGGACCTGCAAAGCTGGCATGTTACTTCCTTACTCAGCTTCTACACAAAGTTGAACTAAACATGATTCAGTCAGAATGTTGAGCCTTTCCTCTTAATACATTGAGTGTTCCTAGGGGGTGTCATGGGGGGAGCCTTTTTGTTCTATTGTAAAACTTTTCTCCTTTTTACTGGAACAGACAATAGGTTTCTCTTCTTATCTCCCCTTCCCTCCCCTGAAAGGAATGTAGCCAGGGGAGGGGCTTTCTCCTCTTTGCCTGACAAACAATGGAGGATCCTGTGCTTTATTGAAGAATGCATGCTGATCTATGGGGGAGTATATTAATAAAAAAATTTGTTGACCTGTCCCTTAAAAAACTGGTATTAACTGCTTTACCACCATTTCTTAGTCCTTAGAGGAACATGTCTGGAGTATTCAAGTATGACAGGATTTCAGTATTTTGGTGCATTTGGTGCCTTGAACTAGTAAAATTCTTCATGCCATCAGCTTCGATACCTTTTCTTCAGAAGAGAGAGAGCATGGAGACTCCAGGCCGGAGAAAGCTCTGTGTTTTCAGCAACATTGTCTTCATTAAAATCTTACACATAAATCCTGGATTGTATTGCATGCAAATGGCTGTGAGGGATGGAAGCTTTAATGAGCCTGCACATTATTTTCTTTCTTTTTTGCTCAGTGATCATTTCTTTTTTTAAGGAATGTCAATGTTTCAGAGTTACAATATGTAAAACAATGTGCCTTTTTAACAAACTTGGAAGCACAAAAATTAAGTGCATCTTTTGGCTCAACTCCAGGACAAATTACATGTGCATGATGGTAAAATGAGGGTGAAATACAAGTTTCTACACTGTAATCAAGGTACAGAAAGGGTATTTAACTTCTGTCACTTCCTAATACTTTTAATGAAAATTTGACTTTTTTGTATGAGATACCTTCTACTTCAGAATAATAACATATTTGCATGCTGGAAAACTTCAGGAAGCTCTTACTCTTTTTATCTGTTTCCCCATAAGACTCCGGATGAGCCTTATTTAAGATTTGTAGATGCAACTGGACTTAAATCGGTGTAGTTTTATTGATTTTTAAAAACCCCTGTTTTTCACAGAGTCTGATTTCCAGAAAATGTGATTGTAAACTAAAATCATGCTTTGCATCTACCTCAACTTAATACATGAGTGTCTTGTGAAGGAAAATTCAAATAGCCCAATAAATTTTTCAGAAATATAGCTAACAAAAACTAAGTCTTCACCATCTCTCAGGTAAGTTCTATTTGTTCAAGACTCTTTATTCTGGGAATTTTCCCTTTCCACACAAATTGACCCAGTCACAGAAAGCTTTTTCTACTCCACCAGCAAAACCACTGCTTTGAGATACTGCAAGTTGTGAGAGGCCGCTACTGGTGATCTCACTTCTAAGTGCTGACCTGTGAGAGGACTAAGCAGTCTGTGACTGGGGTCCAGTACAGCCTTGGACAGTATTCCTTCTACGTCTTACTTGTGGAAACTCAGACAGTCTTCTCTTCTGAAACCATGGAAATTGTCTAGTAGATTAAGTGTGTGTCAGTGACAAAGCTTCACACTGTCTTGGTTAAACAAGTTTAACTGTTTCAAGTATTAATGCTCTTTCTCTACCAGTAAGTAGAGTTAGTGGTACTTACATACGCACTTACATAGGCCAGGATGCAACTTCTTGCCAAAAGTAGACATGAATCATGGTAGACTTTGTGAGGAAGAAAATACAGCCCCTACAAAGCTGTATAAATGCCCAAATAGGACATGGCATTCACAAGCATCAATCTAGGTATCAACAATTCCAGCACAAGGCCAAGTCTCAGTTATAGTTTGTTAAAAAACATTTGGAAAATGCTACTACCTCATGCCTATTGATTTCTTTATTGAAATCAATATTCATATAATGAGCTCTGATGCATTTCTGACCTGTGTAAATGTAATGAATTCTTGGTATAGGGAGTGGTAAGTGAGAAAACTCAGAATCACAGAATTAACTAGGTTGGAAAAGATCTTTGAAATCATCAAGTCCAACCTAAACTCTGTTAATGGAGGTTTGAGGATTTATCTTAAACTTGCATGAGAGATAGCCACTTGAAAGATGTGTCTCCTAAAGCTGGAGGTGTTGTGGTATACTTAATTTTGTCCCTGATTGCTTATGCATTTCTAGGTATGAGACAGTCTTTGCTTATGCAATCAACTAAAAATAAAAAATAGAGATCGCTTGTACCTTACAAATTTTTAGTACAAAACTGAATAAAACCTTGGATGTTTACAGCTGGTCATTATCTCCACTGTTGAAACATTCAGAATGAAGACAGTGAATATAAGAGCCACGTTGCCATAGTGCTATTAAGAGAATTTCAATGTAGAATGCAAAGCTGTGCAAGATAAACTCACTAAAGGTTTAGTTCAGAATGCAGCAGTGGGTTCTCATGTACAGTGAATCTCCACTGCATCACGAGTTGTCCATTACGATCCCGCCCATTTGCGAAGCCAATTTTTCGCAATTATGATTCAGCGGTCCGCGAGCTCAGCTGCCTGACACATGCGCAGTTTGACTCTGCTCTGCCGAGGGGCGGTGCCACAGTGCCTGTGGGGCGGGACTCACCTCGCCCTGCGGGGAGGGGGCCCGCAATGGCGGCACCGTGCCCTGTCCCTGACCCAAGAAACTGCCCCACGAAAGTGAGGTAAGCTGTGTGCTGGAAGGGAGGCATCCCCACAGCGGTGGGGGCTGGTGCGCGCCGGTGGCAGGGGCCGGCGTGCGCGATTTCCTGCAGCTCACAGTGGCGTTTAGAGCTTTGATCTGCTCCTGTGTGCTCCGCTGAGATTCAGCGCAGCGCCACCACAAGACATGCCATTCCTTGTTACTCAAAGCCCAGTCAAAGCCCGGGCAGTGCTGCCTCTGCTGGGACTGGTGGATGTTAAAGGGAAAGAAACTCCCATACCAACGCTTCCCTCCTGCCATACATGGGGTGTTGCAGTGTTGCAAAGTTAAGGTTTTTTCAGACTCCAGGAATGCTGACCAGAGCTCAGGGACACCCCTTCCCCGCCGCGGAGGCTGGGCGAACATGCGCGGGCTGGCACGAGCACCGGGGCCGGGCCAGGCCGGGGGGCTGGGGGGGGGGAGAACAGCGCAAGGTTTGGGCTGCGAGCACACACGGTCACAGCAGCCACTCAGAAACGGCTCCCTTTGCTCGCCTGTGCCGAGACAGACTATGGGAAGGAGCAGAAAATTGTCTGCAGCGCTCTGGAGTGCTGGGGGGTCGAGCAATGGGCGTGGCCTGCATGCATATTAATGACCTGCAGTTCTTTGCAAGTTTAGTGTTTCGCGACGGACCTGGCCTCTTCCTTTCCTCGCGATGGAGGGGGTATAACTGTAGCGCAGAAAAGATGAACTCTCAGTGAATCAAGTACAAAAAAGACACCTGGAAATAATTAAAGGACTGATCTGACTATCATCACAGAACTGAAAGGACATGGCTTGCGTAGCCTAGCAGTATCCTGAGGTGATACCATTGTTTCATATAAATCTGTCAGGAGAGTCAATTTCTGCATGAGAGATTACTGACAGCAGAAACTTGTGGATATAAACTGCAAACTGATTTCAGCTGGAGACCAGGAGACTTTTTCTTTGTGCTGTTACCCACTGTTATAATAAGGGAATTTTTCCTTTCAAATCCTTATGGCTCTTACTTAGAGGTAGAATTGAGCTTGACAGGTGCATGAAAGATATGCTTGGCAGTGGGACCTGAACCTGATGTGTGTGAACTCCATAGCCAAGTGGCAAACTTGAAAGGTATGTGAGGAAAATACCTTTCACAATTAAACTGCTTAATGAACCTCACCAGTAATTTGTATGAGGAAGACCACCATCCTAATTGAGAAACTAGTCTGGCCCAGAAAAGGACCTTGAAAGTAGTTAGATAAACACAGACCTCACATGGAAGAAAGTGAAATGCTGGTGATAATACAAATCAGAAGATAAGAATAATAGAAATTTGACATGGAAGAAAAAGGTGCAAGGAGAAACATCTGGCTGGCATACTTGAGGCTAGTAAACACGTCTTTTTAATTATGTTAGGAATGAAAGATATCCTAGGAATAATATTGGTCCATTGCTGGAGAGAGAATAAAATGAGATAAGAAAGGCAACGTTATCAAGTAAAGTCTCTATTCTTTATTTGCAGTAAAGGTCAGATGGTCATCATGTGATGTTGATCTGGCTTTTCATTCCAGCAGTGTCAATGTTGTCAAACAGCAATATTGAGGTGGATGTTTCTGAAGTGTTGGGGTAGAGAGACTCAAAGCTTTGCTAATTCATTGTTCAAGAACTGTACAATAATTGACTGAAGACTTGTTTGACAGTAATCTTGAAATGTATACTTATTGTGAGACTATGGAGAAACTAGGATGATGCAACGTCCGTGCAGTACTTGGTATTGCTTGAAACACGGGTAAGATGAAATCTCAAAAGCTGTTTCTGGTCAACTGCTCATTCCTGGGTAGTGAATGACTTGCCAACAGGATCCATTGTGGTTGATTCTTGGCTCTGACACGTTTACACTACCAGTGACCTGGCAGGAAGAACAAGCCATGGCAAGTAAAATTTTCAGCTGCGAACAGAAACACAGACTTGGATCACAGGGGAGAAAGTTTCTGTGCGGAACTGAACAAATAGTAGTACGGGAGAAAACAGCTCTACTAGAAATTTACCAAAACTATGTTGGATTTTTTCACTCATGCTGTTTAAAATCAAAACATTTTCCTCAATTAAGCATGCAGACAGCAGTCATGTCTGTTGCCTTTGTGGAACATATAAATAGTAACTCTGGAATCATTTGATGTGGGTTCAGCTTGTCTGTCATGTGCATCTCCTCCAGATGCTTGAATGTCTTGTGTTGGTTGAGAAACAAATTGCAAGGTTTGATGTTGCCCCGCTGTTAATACAGTAGCTATTTTACTTCCTAGAGGGGGAGCAGGTGTCCAAGCTTTTGCGTTATGTGACTATTAATGCTACAGACTGTAATGAAAAATAGGATTTAAACTCATATTGATTCCAGTTAGCAGGGAGAAAGTTTACTGAGGTGACAAAGACTAGGTGATTTCTGATCTATTAATGTCACTCTGTGAGTAGCATATGTCAAATGTAATGGGTTTTTTCAGTGTCTGACCTGGCCATATATGGTACTACCAAATAATTTTTTGTTGTCATAGAAGGCAAAAGGTGTGATGCATCTCAGTCTGAAACCTGACTGAGACTGAGCTGGTTGGGTCTTCCTCAGTTTCTGCAGAGTTGTGGGCATCAGAAAACAAGTCCAAAATCTGAGTTTGGCAAGTTTAAATTCTTCAGCTTAATCGGGGGAGAAAATTATCCAAGATTGGTCAACTGAAAAATTTAAAATCTGCAAGGAACTAGTGATTTGGTGGAAATCGATATCTTCTGAAGAGAAGGCAGATAACTGAGATAGCATGATATGGCCTTTCTTCTTGAATTCAATTTCCTATAGTGCATATATGGACTTCCTTCGCTTAGAGTTGACTTAAACTGTTGTTTCTGAGCAAGGCCAGTGATACAGGAAAGGACACTTGAATGTATGACATTGAGAATTGTTGTAAAGACAATCAGGGTTAATGGCAAGGAGAGCTAGGAATGAAATCTGCACCCTGAAGTTTGCCATTCTACTCTTCCTGCCTTAATGTTTCAGATTATGTTTGTAACTAACATGTTTGGGGTTGGTTTTTTTGTGGTTCTCCTTACAACAGCTTGCAGGTAGCTATCCCCTGCACCTGTCCGGGAAACTGAACCACACATCTGCACTAAGGCTCTGAATGGGCAGTAGTAAGCAAGCAAAATGCACCTTGTTTTTAAAAAGCTGCAAATGCTAAACATGGGGTCAATCTTTTAATTTTAGAAATTAAGGTACAAAATTTACCACAATGCCCTTAGGTATTTGTGAACAGTTCATGCTTGTAGGTATAGGTGTTTAATCCCAGAATCCATTTAGAAGGGCTTAAATCCATACATATGTACAAATGGTGAATTAAGTGGATCAATTTTGCCTTATGTGTATTCATCACCATACTGTTCATTAGCTGAACAAAGAAAATAGCTTCAAGATTTCAGATCAAGAGTCTATCAAGGTTTGGCAAGCTGAACAACTTATGCAGAAGCTTGGCCTCATGGGACATGAATGCTCTGGAGTGACCTTGAAAGCATGATTTTGCAGGACAGAGTGGGCAGGAGTGTCATGGCTGCAGGGCTTTGTGAGTGGGTGGAGGAGTTTGCATTTGTCAGCTGAAAAATCAGAAAATCCTCTGGGCTTGACCCCAGAGTACAAATGCCCATACTGAAACAGAGAACCAAACCACAGTGAACTGTGGGAAATGTTAAATATTGCTTGAGACTATAAAATATTTCATTTTTGTTAACTTCTTTAAAAATCAATGACTTTTGAAAGAAAATGCTATTTCAGCACAGAAAAGAAACTATTTGAAAGCTTTTTCTATAATTGTTTTGAACAGAAAATACGTCAAAACTGCATACACTTTTCAAATTACTTTGCAGATTTAAGTTTTTTTTAGCTATGATACATAATATGTGGTAGTTTGAAAAGGCATTTCTACACATTAGTTTACATCCTACTTCAGGAAAATAAGGTGAAAGCTCTATTAGACTTGCTTGTGTTCTGGCAGAGGACCAGTTTCCAACACTTGAATGGAATACCTAACTTTCTCATGTGCACTTACTTACAGCTGTAGGATAGCACGTGGGGCTTAGGAATAGACAACAAGAGATGATTTTTCTGAACATTGAGTTTAGTAGAGTGTGCAAATCACATAAGAATTGCAGTGCCATATAAATCTTGATTCAAATACAATTAAAATCCAGCATTGCTCAATATTGGCCAAGGAACTTGGCTAATTTAACTTGTACCACTGCCTTTCACTTCTGGTTTGGATCAGATGACTATAAACGGCTCAAGGGCTTTGTCTAGTAGCGTTTGATATGGACTGTACCAAAAGTCTTATAAGAAATTATTCAGCTGACATGGTGAAACAGAAAAAAGTAGTTTGACTAATGTGTGTATTTCAATTGGAGTAGTAAGGATGCCCACTAGATGTTAGAAGTCAGGTTTTCTGATAGCAGTGGGTGTTTAGGGGGGATGAGGAAAAGTAAGGGGTTGAAAGGAAGGATTATTATTGCTCTCATTGACAGAAGTGGTACCAGAGAGTGTCATGGCATAGCAATCACTTTGATGTTGACCATGCTTAGTTCTTGCCCTGTTTTTGACCTTTGCCTCTTCACTTCTGTATAGTTTTATCTAGATTTGGAATATGGGAAGGTCTGGGTGGAAGGACAACATACTTCTTAGTCATCTGCAACTAGAAAAGGCTACTTAACTGGAAAGCCTTGCTCTCACTGAAGCTCATCTGATGCTGTCTCAACTGGGTTGAGAAACAGAGTGGAAACCCTTTAATAATGTTTGAGAAATTTGGAATATGCATAGATGTGAAGTTTCAGACACTTTTTCCTGGTGTTTTCAAGTTTGTTTTCAGCACTAAATATTAGGAGGGGGCATAAGTAACTGAAAATATTCTATCAAGGCAACAGAAGACTTTTCTGTGAAACTAGTGAATAAGCTCAGTTATTTTTAATTGTTCTAATTAAGTGCTGCTACCAGGAGGCATTCAGACCCACCAACATATATACTCTGTAGCTGTACTGCAACTCAACCAGTGTCTCTTCATTTCATTGTGTAATTCATGCCACCATCATCACAAGTCTGAACTACACTTGTAACCTCAGCTCCCAATATGCTGAATTGGCGATAAAATCAAAGTGGGGGGAGAAATATTTTTTACCAAGAACAGACATTACTCCCTTTTGACAAGAGACAAATGTTTCATTCAAATGCTGCATTTCGCATATTGGAAACAGTAATGAATTCTTGTGCACCTTTCTCCCTAGTTCACAATGTCAGCCCCAGGAGTAGAGGCACTTCAGGTTTTTCTTACAAAATTAAATTTAATGTTACACCCTCCAGTGGAATGATGCATAAATCAAGTGTTTGATTTGCATGGACTCTAGTGAACAGCCCCATTCTGTGCAAATATAAACCTAGTCCTGAATATTATGTCAGGGACAGGAACAAAGCAATCTAGGGTTTCCAATGAGAGTGTGGTACCAAGTGTAATTCAGGCTGGTATTATGTTGCTCTCATGTCAAGGCTGTTATTAAAATTCTTAGGTTTTCCCTGCTTTTTTTCATCTCAAAAGAAAATGTTTTTTCTGACCTTCTTGTATTTGGGCAAACCAGTATACACCAGTGCTATTTATACACTGTCTGTTAGAAGCTGAGGTGGAATTGCTGGAAATCTTTAGTTTTCTCTTAGATAAGCAGCAAGACCAGCAAGATAGAAAAGTAATGAAACAAGGCAAAGCAAAGATGATCATGGAATAGAAATCCAAACAGAAAGAAAAATATTAGGTAGCTTTGTACCCTTTTTGAAAATAAGTCACTTTCAATGTGTGCATTCAGAGCCTGGGCAAGGTCAAAAAAGTTAAGGGACTAGAAGGCAATAAATAAATTCTGTTCGAACATGCAAATGCATTTATGTTCAAAACATTACAAATCACCACTGCAGGACCTTCTCCTGGAGCCAGTCTGTTGGGTACTGTGCTGCTGTAATAAATAAATGTAAATATTACAGATGGCTGTTCTTAAGTTCTTTGAGGTGGTGGTCTGCTGAGAAAAAAGGATGGGCTCCAAGCCTTAACTGAAGTTGGGGGGTTTACAGTGCATGAGACCCTGACTTATTTAGACAGACAAAGAAGGGCCATCCCCGTGCAACTGATACGCAAGTACTGTTGAAAAATTGTAAACTCAATGCCTCACTAACAAATTTCAGGCTCACAGAGCAATCAAAATTTCAGCAGAGGTTTGGGGAAGCAGTGTTTACAATTCACCGGATTAAAACCACCACCACTGACTTATTTTTAAAAAGTGTGTAAAGGCAAGAAAGCCTAATTTCTGGTGTTTAAAGGAAAGTAAACCTAGTTCCTGGTGCTAAAGGAAAGTAGGTTTAATAAGTTATGACACATGCTGCCACTTTCTATATAACCCGCAGTTTTCAGTTGGAACTGTGACTGAAACTAGATCATCAATGGAACTGTGGGTTTTCTTGTTGATCTCAAGAGCAACTGCTTGCACTCTCGTTATCACAGCCTATAGTCCTGCAAATCTAGAGGACACATCCTTGCCAAGTACAAAGCAGTGCCTATGCAATTAATTCCTGTAGGGTACCCTCAGGCTGCATCTGCTGAGATTTGATAATGCACTGAAGACTGCATTTTTGCCTTACTTTTCCCAGTTTGTACAATATATAACATTTGTGTAAGGTGTGTGATGTTTTCCTGCTCCCACATAAGCAGCCATACATGTAAATAACTGTTTCCAAAGCCCTTCTCTGGGCAGTTACTGTACAGGTCTAAAGTGCCATTACTGTTAGCCACCTATATTTTCCTTCTGTTAGCGTTTTCATTGTGATATGTGTTGAAAACATTCTGAAAGGTCAGAGATTCCACCGTGTGACCCTCCTACAGCAAATCACGAGAGGCCCCTCGGCGGCAGCGCGG
>WEKX01018119.1:0-26404 GCA_013390025.1 Pitta sordida | reverse complement strand
TTTTGTATTCTGTGTTCTAAGAGATAAATAGCACATTTATTTTAAGAAATTAAGATGTATTTTGGAATTGATTATGGGCACTGAAATTTGGTCAACTAAGCTGTTAAACTGATAGCATGGATGTTAAAACAGTTTTGGCTCGAACCTAGTTCACATTTTCCAAAATAGTTCCCCGAAACAGTTCAGGATTTACCACATGACCATTCTGTTCTGGGGACATCATAGTGTGGATGTGGCCAGATCATTTCAGTTGACCTCATGGCCAGAGAATAACTCCTTTTACGCTAGTTTATGGGTACCAGTAAAATCAGACTCACAATAAAAGCAGAGAAATAATCCACGTCTGTCTTACCCTCAAGATGGTTATTCAGAATATCTTCTGCCTACTCTTGTCAACTAACCATAATCTCATGAGCAGGAGGTTCTCATAAGAAATAAGGAATGTCTGGAACAATTTTCATGCCCTTTCCAGCTTCTTGTTGTAAGACTATGGGACTAAGGCACCTAGTTAACCTGTAAGCTGATCAAGAAGGTCCATGCTGGACTGTAAATGACTAAATTGCTTTACTTATTTTTAAGTGAAAGCAGTGTGGACCATATATGGGACTTGNTCAAACTAAGAAGTACAAGCTTACTTCAACCAGTAGCAACTAGATGACAATGTGTAGCCTGTGGGCTGCAGGAAATATGATGTCTGTTTCCCATGGCCATGAATTTTTGTATTCTGTGTTCTAAGAGATAAATAGCACATTTATTTTAAGAAATTAAGATGTATTTTGGAATTGATTATGGGCACTGAAATTTGGTCAACTAAGCTGTTAAACTGATAGCATGGATGTTAAAACAGTTTTGGCTCGAACCTAGTTCACATTTTCCAAAATAGTTCCCCAAAACAGTTCAGGATTTACCACATGACCATTCTGTTCTGGGGACATCATGGTGTGGATGTGGCCAGATCATTTCAGTTGGTCTCATGGCCAGAGAATGACTCCTTTCACGCTAGTTTATAGGTATCAGTAAAATCAGACTCACAATAAAAGCAGAGAAATAATCCAGGTCTGTCTTGTTCCTGCTGCTTACCCTCAAGATGGTTATTCAGAATATCTTCTGCCTACTCTTATCAGCTAACCACAATATCATGACCAGGATGTTCTCATAAGAGATAGGGAATGTCTGTAACACTATTCATGCTATTTCCAGCTTCTTGTAGTAAGACTATGGGACTAAGACACTTAGTTAACCTGTAAGCTGATCAAGAAGGTCCATGCTGGACTGTAAATGACTAAATTGCTTTACTTATTTTTAAGTGAAAGCAGTGTGGACCATATATGGGACTTGTGTCCTCTTTGGTCTGTGATGTCTACGCAACACGATGTCTACACAATCTGAAAAATCACTATATCCAGTGTTAAAGAGGAAATCAGATATACAATGCTGTGAGGTACAATTTATCCTTGTAACAGTCAGAATAGTTTCATAATGTCTTCCATTGGAAAAAAAAGCCCTGCCTGTCCTTAGATATAAACTACAGAATTAAGGAATCAAAGAATGATAGAGGTTAAAAGGGACTCTGACAGTCATCTGGTCCCATTCCCTTGACCAAGTATATGCATATATCTTTTGAAAACTCTAAGAAGGGAGATACAACTTCTTTGGTCAACCTGTGCCAGTCACTCATGCAGTGAAAACGTATTTCCTGATGCTCAGGAAAAATCTCTCTCTCATTTTGTACCAAAGAAAAAAGCCTCTGTCTTCTTTATACCTTTCCTTTAGGTGTTTATGCACATTGATAAGATCCTTCCCTACAACCCTCCCATTCTACAGGCTGGACAGTCCCTGGGGTTTCAGTCCAGTCCCTTAATTATGTCAGTTGTACTCTCTCCAGCATGTCCATATGTCTCTTGTCGAAGTGAGCCCAGAACTGGACACAGTAAAATAAATCAAACCCAAGAACAATGGTAAAATATCATGTAGGGTTTGATGTCAAGTGTACAAAAAATAGAAAGTGATGAAAGTCTAGTTTTTCTCATGTAAGGTAAATTCAGCCTGTATGTGTGTGTGCATTACTGTAAAGTCTTGAATTAAATGTTTGCCTAATACCCCCAGAATGAAAAAAACTAAAACAAACCGAAAATGCCCAAAGAATGACAAAATCTAATTTAAGTTGCCAAAAACTTGATATCATCATCCTTTGCTATTATATAGATATATATGTAGATGCTAGATTAGTTGGACTATAGGTTGGACTAGATGATCTTTGAGGTCCTTTCCAGCCTTATCTAAACCGTGAATACTGTAAATGTATCAGATACTGAAGTAAAAATCAACATAAACAAGTTCTGTGGGTTTTATTTGTGATATGTAGAAAAGTCAACCGTGCAAATTATGAACTGCTGCTAATGCTACATAGGGGATAATCAGATCTCAGGTACCGAAACTTGTGGAGGAACAAAACGTAAATTTGTCAACCAACTTACAGGTGAATACTAGGTGCCTTCTGATGCTTTTTGCCTCAAGAGGGGAGGTTGCAGTCAGGTGGGTGAGAATCTCTTCTCACAGGCTGACGACACCAGAACAAGAGGACAGAGCTTCAAACTACGCCAGGGGAGGTTTAGGCTGGATGTCAGGAAGAGTTTTTTCGCAGAGAGAGTGATCTCTCATTGGAATGGTCTGCCCAGGGAGGTGGTGGAGTTGCCGTCCCTGGAGGTGTTTAAGGTCAGACTGGATGAGGAGCTCAGTGACACGGTCTAGATGGTGGGTGGCTTGGATGGATGGAGCGTGGTGTCCGTGGTTCCATGCTTCCGGGTCTGGGAGTTGGACTAGATGATCCTGTGGGTCCATTCCAGCTTGGAATAACCTGTGAAACCTGTGAAGTTAATGCTTAAATTTTTTATAAAGTGAACGGATGAAGAGAGATTTCCAAAGTTGTAAAGGAGGAGTCATTCTCAGCCTGAACTTAGGTGCATGGAATTCCTTCATGCTTTCACTCTTACCTGTTTTCTTTATTTAGAACAAATTTAGATGAATTAAACACTTTGGGAATGTCTGATTCAGATGTACTTGAAGGAACTCTATCTGACCCAGTCTTCCGGGGTTTTATCCATAACTTTAACTTTCCAAAGATGCTGGTATAAAATTCTGTGGATCTATTGTTCAGGGAATAGGGAGGCTTATTTTTTCCCAGAGGAAACAACCTCCAAGTAGTCTCAAATTGGCCATAAGTCTAGGAAGAAATTAATCAAGACTTCACAATGCATTCAAAGTAGCTTGTTTCATTAAACTGTATTATGTCTCTTAATGTCTCAAACAGGCCACGTAGCTAGAAACAGAGGTTGTGCTTTTGGTAGTGTGAATCTTTACATTTTTAGGAATTTAAATGCTGCACAGACAGTTTGTCTTTCATTTGTAGGGCTCCAAGAGACCTTTATCTCTATCAGAGGATTACAGTGTTATCCCTGTTGATAATTGGTTTTAGTTTTACCTCAGGTGTGCAATCTTATATATTCATATATCTATATATGCTCTCTCACACGCACACACATATATATATGGTCACAGAAACTTATATTCATACATATGCATATATATATGGCTGTATATATATGTATGAATATATACATAAATATCTTTACAAATATTGTTTTATTCCAATTTGTTGATAGCTTGAGTTAATGAGTGGTTGGAACTTTGGCAAGTCCCACTGAAATCTGGATCCAGTGCTCATAAAACTCAGCAAAGTCCTGGAATCTCATCTAAAAATGGACATTTTGTGGCATGTGTCATGTTATCGTTACATATGATCCATAAGGTCTGCAGAAAAAAATCACAAAAAACTGGAAAGAAGAATTATTAATGAAAATCAGGTTCTATTTAAAGCTGGTGGTTTGGCATTATTGTAAAAGTATGTGATTTCAGAGTATAACAATTTTCACTTACCCATTTCGTGACAATTTCTTTTGATTATATTTAGTCAGAAGCAATTCTCATTTTTATTTTCTGACAATTTCTCGCTCTTTTTTTTTTAACAATGATGTAGTCTGCTGGAATGAGTAATGGGCAGTGTAAGATTTCTCTAAGTAGTCTGTTAGTACTTTTCTATATTGCTGCATTCAGTATTCTCTGAGCAACACCATGTATAAGTAACTTGCTCTCCTATGCTCTCTATATTTAGTAAGGAAACTTATTTGGAACCCCACTGTGCCCATGTGGTTTCTATATATAATTTGGTTGTATAATGAGAGAAAAAGACAAAGTAACCCATAACATGCCCGATACTGTGCAGGACACAAATGAAGATGCTCTCTGCTGCGATTGGTTTACTGTCCAATGTCTCCAGGCTGAACATTTCTCTGTTGGATGGACCTCCAACTGCATATGGAGCTCTACAGCAGCCAGTGGACTCCTTCATATACACAGGTCTCTGCAGATGCAGTTCATTATGGGGCTGTGGTCCAAAAGACAGACATGAGACAGAAAACAAAGAGGGAGGGAACACGCACATTTCGGTTGACATATCCACAAATTGCTCAAAGCCATGTGATTGCCACTAACACGCTATTGAATGTCATTATTGGAAGGCCATTTTGGCAGGTGACATACAAAAGGAACATTCCACCTGAAACAAGTGTTAGTAATATTCTTTGTTTTTTTTTGTAAGGATCATCTTAACATTACAACCAATGCAGTTTGCAAAGAAATACTTTCATAGCAGGAATAAATTTGACTCTTTGAAGTCTTCCTACTAATAACTACTGAGGAATTTGTTGCCGTATTTTCAAATTTCAAAATCGGTTACATCTTACCTTAGATAATGCCAACACTCCTAAATATTTTAGGCTGTTCTACACCTTGAATGTGCATCATAAAATGAACTAAGTCATATATTACATGCAATTGTACTTTTGATGTGGTCCGAGTTACAGACATGGAAAAAACTTCCACAAGGGACAACATACATGAATAAAATCAGTTAATAAGAAACACTAGAGTGGAATGGGAAATACTCTTTATCTAAGTGACCTCCTAGGATGGAATTCCTAGGGATTGTGCTGATCTTGACAAGGCATGGAGGAACTGAGGCATGAGTCTCTCTGAGAACTACTCCCAAATCTTCCATCTACAGCGATTATCGGCAGAAGTACATTTAATCTTTCTGAACTATAATCAAATATTATTGATATCTCTTTCTTTTGGTTCTTCTTGGTTAATAGGAGCAAGGGATTTGGAATGAACAGCCAGTTTATCGTGAATTTTCACTGGTCATGTGTCTAATAGAATCCTTGAAATAAATTTTTTTTTAAAAGAAAGACAAAGAAACAAGGGAAAGGGATAAAACAGGGGGCACAGACACAGGATGGTAGTGTGGGAAGAAGAAGGGCAAAATGAAATACTTCTACATAAGGAAAGTGGTATTTTCTTCAACTCATGCTACCTCTAAAACAAGACTGGATATGTATATAAAACCTGAAATATTCTGTTAAAAAGCAAGTCTGTAGCTTGTGGAATGTAAACACTTGTATTGTATGAAAGTTCAAGTTAAATTAATGTGGCATTCTTTCTGCTGTTAATACCTTTGATTAAATAATAAATAGAATAAAAATAATAATTCTAAAAATAAAAATATAAACTCTGACATCAAAATATCCTTCTAAAAAGATTTTGATATTGTACCAATTTTACTTTTCTGCATGCTGTCCCAGTAGTGTAAGTAGTGTAAGTTCCAAAATTATTAGAAAGACAAAAGTAAAACCTAACTCAATGCCTAATCAGTGCAACATCTTTCACCATCCTTGCTTGATCACATTTCAAGGCACTGGGGCATAGAAATGTTACAAGTGAATTGTCCATGGTATCATATGAAGTAGCAAAAAATTATGGGAAGACTCTTACAACTCCCATCTAACAAATAGGAACTTCCTTGAGGGCCGAGAGACCCCGCAGAGATACCTCAAAAAATTAAAGAGATGGGCAGTCACCAACCATATGAATTTCAACAAGGGCAAATTCTGGGATGGAGCAACCTGGTTGTGTGTATAGACTGGGGAATGCATGACTGCAGAGCAGTGCTGAGGAAAGGAACCTGGGGCTCCTGGTCTAAGGCAGGTTGAACGTGAGTCAACAGTGCCTTGGAAGCCAGGAGGGACAACCATGCCCTGGGGAACATCAGGCAAAGCATCACCAGCTGATCGAGGGAGGAGATTTTCCTGCTCTGTCTGCACTGGTGAAGACTCACTTTGAGTCCTGGGTGCAGTTTTGGGCACCACATTATAAAAAAGATAATTAAACTATTAGAGAGTGTCTGAAGGAAGGAAATTCAGGTGGTGAAGGGTCTGGAGGGAAAGTCATGTGAGTGGTTGAATTCACTTGGGTTGTTCAGCTTGGAGAAGAGGGGACTGAGGGTCTCATTGGGGTCTTCAGCATCCTCACAAGGGGTTCCAGAGGGGCAGACACTGATCTCTCCTCTGTTGTGACCAGTTACCAGAACTCAAGGAAATGGCATAAAGCTGAGTCAGGGGAGGCTTAGGTTGGATATCAGGAAAAGGTTCTTCACCCAGCGCGTGGTGAGCACTGGAACAGGTTCCCCACAGAAATGGTCACAGCATTAATCCTGACAGAGTTTAAGAAGCATTTGGACAAGGATGTGAGGCACATAAATGTGATTCCTGTGGTGTCCTGTGTAGGGTCAGGAGCTGGACTCCATGATCCGATGAATCATTTCCAGCTCAGCATATTCTATGCTTCTATGCTGTTAGAGATCTGTTCCTTTGGAGTGTGTGTGCAACTCCCGGCATATTTCTGTTCACCAGGGTAGATTGTACTGAATTCAGAGTGACACATCCTCAGAAGAGCATTAGCTCTGCAGTGCAAACATGGACATGCATGAAACAGAAGGAGAGGGGGAAGGGAAAGAAAAAAATTAAACATCATTTAGTGGTTGGAAGTTATTTTCAGATTGCAACCACTGGAAGGGTCGCCTGAAGAAAACTTTTCCCTCTGTTATTACAGAATAATAGCTTGTGGATGCTGAAAAGCAAACACAAGTTGTGGTTTTCTTTTAAGTCACACTGCAGGGCTATCTCCCGCTTAGCATTTTAGCATCATGTTGTTTGGGAAAGGTCACGTTTTTATTTTCAAGACACCATTTGTCTTCAGCGCCCTCTTCTAATCTGCAAATAGTTACACAATAGTTTTAGGCAGGAAGCCAAGTACTAGGTTACAAAAGCTCCTTCAAGTGGTATTTTACTAATAATGGAAGTCTACATTGTGTTAAAAAAAATACAGGTAACCTTCATCAAACTGTGCTTTTGCCTTTGCAGCAAGTTGGAAATATCAGACACAGTATATGCACAAATATAGCAGTCACTGGTGTCTGCAGTTTCAGGCTATAAATTCTTATTTAGGTGATCATGAGTTAAATCATAGTTATCTGTCACTGTTTTGGGATGTGTAGGTAGCTCAGACTATCGCCAGTTACAGCAGTCTGCAGTATATTATTTCAGCTAGAGTCAAATTTATTTTTATATATTTATTTTATATCTGGTAGCATGTTTCTTTCAATATCTTTACTGGAAAGATTATATACCATGGAAAACAAGATTCCATTTGGTCTCAAGGTTGTAGGGTTATTTATGATTAAATCAGCACGTCTCCTATGTTGCAATGAATCTACTGTGTTTTTCCATCTGTGTGATGGATAACAACAGCTTAACTCCTCAGTTTAGGACTGTTCACCCATCAGCCCATATATTTCTTAGATTAGCTCCCAGAAAAAGGTAATAGAAATTGATGTCTCATTCCCTCCTTTTATGACATCTTCACATACTCTTTCTAACTTTCAATATGGTGTTCTTTCTATGCTGTCCCTAATAATGTGATTAATTTTTCCACAGGGGAAGTTGAGGACAGTTGCTAAATGCTACAGTGAGAGATCTCTATGTGAAGAGCAGAAATGGCATTCTCAGGTAACAAAAACTTTTATGCCAGAATTAAAGGAAGGAAAATGTTGTTTCTTCTGGTCCATATCCACTCAAACGTAAGTATTATTTTATTCACTGTGGTGATATATGAGATCTTTTATTTACGGGCATTTTTTTAGTATGAATATGAATTATCAATCAGTGCAGAAGTATTTTATGAAGGACTAAATCAGACCTTGAATGCAGTGCATAAAGAAGCTGTGTCTTCCCAGATAATTGATCACAGAAGCTCTAAACTGGTATTTGGGAGCTCAGTACTGAACCAAGCAGGGTGGAAGAAAACAATCACAGATTCCACGCTGATTTCAAGAGTAATGTGAGTAAAAAATGAAGTCTCTTGACTTTGCCCTGAAAGGCTGAAGTGAACCCTGTTACAAAGCTACATCCCACTCAGGTACAATCAGTCACAAAGACTTATTTTACTTTATTTAGAAGGCTCTGTGGGCCCAGGTGTGTCTTCCACTGTCACAGCCACGGCACTCCCCAGGAACAGCGTAAGCAGGCTGAGTGTGCTTACATCTGCTCAAGTGTCAGTAGAAATATCTTCTCTTTGGCTGCAGAAGACCATTTCAACACATTTTCTGCTGATACTGTCTGTTACTATTACAAATATGCTAGAAGACATGCCAGGATTAAAAAAAAAATTATCATGGACCAGTTTTAATACCAATAATAGAGTCACTAACCTTGATTGAAGCTGGGATAGGTCAAGACTGTAAATCTTATCCTACAATTAAACAGGGTTTTTTTTCTGTGTGCAAAAATAGAAGTAATCTTCCTTCCTATTTGCTCATCCAAGGTACTTTGAAGAGTGTCAATGAAACCCTGAATTCCCAAAAGTGATGTTTTTTCAACCAAACAAATCAACAGCTAGAAGAAAGATGTGGGATGACGGAAGGATCTCAAGTTTAAGGTTTTTTTTATTCAGCATCAATTCTGCCAACTGCTTTAGTAAAGGACAAAAAACCACAATGACAAAACAAATATACAAAAAGCAATACAAAAAATTTGATGATTTATTTTGATGTTTTCTAAAATACAATATTTAATATTTCAAATCAAAATTATGCTGATCACACCCCCGTGGCATGGCAGAGGTACTCACTGAGCATGCTCAGCTGTCCAGTACTCACATGATTCAGAAAAACCCTGTGCATGACCGAGGGAAGACGGTGATGTCTCTGCAGGAAGAAAAACCGCGACGATTTGAAGATGCAAAATTTGAGCCTCAAAGAACTGAGGGATTACTGTAATAAAAAGTCTCAAGAACAACATTGAACATTTTGAATCATTGTGTTTGGTCTGAATTTCACTTCTGCTCAGGTCTCTGTTTATTTTGTAAATAGCTACCTAACAAATCAATGTGCTACCTCCAGCCCTTGGAGGAAGGGCTTCACGGGATCTCTGTCTGACACCTCGGATAGCTGTGCAGATCAGCTGCTTGAGAGGACTCTGAGGTGCCAACCATCATGTTGATGGTCAGTGCGCTGACCAGTGCCGAGTACAGGGGAAGAATAACTTCCTTAATCCGACTAACCACACTGTTCCTAATACAGGCCAGGATGCCATTGGCCCTCTTAGCNAGACTTTGCTAAGATCCAAGTACACAACATCCACGACCTTTCTGTCATCAACCAGGTGAGTCACCAGTTCATAGAAGGAGATCAGGTTGGTCAGGCAGGACCTACCTCTCCTAAATCCGTGCTGAGTAGTTCTAATGTGGTGGTTATTTTGCAGGGGCTGTGTAATAGCACACAGGATTATCTGTTCCATGAATTTACCCGGGACTGAGGTCAGGCTGACAGGTATAATTACTTGGATCATATTTCCTGCCCTTCTTGTGGATGGGTATCACATTAGCCGATTTCCAGTCTTCCAGTACATCACTGGTGAGCCAGGACTGTTGGTAAATTATGGAGAACAGCTAAGCAAGTTCATTTGCTAGCTCTTTCATCACCCTAGTATGGATCCCATCTGGCCCCATGAACTTATGAGGATCCAAGCTGCTCAGCAAGTCTCTAATTACCTCCTCCTGGATTACAGGGTGAGCATACTGCACCCCTACCCCTCCCTCCAGTTCAGAAGTCCAGTTGTCCTGTAGGCAATACCAGGATACAGGAGAAACAACCTCCAGGTTGTGTAGGGGTCCAGCATGACACATGAGGAAATGCTGAGAGACATGGGTTTGCTTAATCTGTACAAGAGATGGCTAAAAAGAAGTCTATTTGTTCTCCAGATATCAGGAACATGTTGAGGAGATAGATCTAGACATTTTTGGCAGGTGCACATTGAAAGAAAAGCAGGCAGTGGACACTAAGTTGCAAAAGTTGAGACCCTGGCCTGATATAAAAGAAAAAAAAAATCACATCTGTGCCAATTAAACATAAGAACAGATTTTATAAAGTTGCTGTGGAATCTCCATTCTTGGAGATACTCAAAACTGGAGACAAAGTCCTGTTCTTTGAGCAGCCTAATTTGGACTCGAGCCCTGCTTGAACAAGCATTCAGTATTCATAAGACATTTTCAACTTGAATTATTCTACATCACTACAGTTCAAGAGATGTATTTTATTTCCAGAGACATGCACTTCAAGGAATTATAGTTTGTTGTATGTTTCAGCTTCAAAATTAATGTTTTGCACACAGACAATTGATCATTCCTTTGTGAAGCTGATTGAGTAAGGATTTGTGGAAAACTACAGGAAGGGTTCCCAACAAAGTTTGCATCTTATAAAGTCTTGTCTGAGACGTGGAAGAATGGAAAAGTCATGACAAGATGTTGAATCTGGGAAACTGTTCTGCATAGCTGGGATTCATGATCTGGCAGGTCTGCTAGAACGAGGACTGAGAGAATACAAAAGCCATCTAGGGTTTGAAATATTTACGAATTTCAAGAAAATCTCGTTGGAGCTGGAACCTAGTTTCTTATTCTAAAATGTGTCCTGACTATTCTCTAGATGACACAGGTGAAAAATTACTATGATAACCTATGGAAGACAGTGAAAAGAGCAAAATCCTTCAATTCCTCAGATTGGAAGAGTGAACGAGTGGCAAAATAATGATGACCAACAACTAGCTTAAGAATGGCAGTTCTCAGGGAATTTGGGGATTTTTGCCTTCAAGGAGGCTTTTATGGATTTGACTTTCTCAATGTACGGACATTATCTAAGGAGCACCTGGAATAGGCTGGGTATAAATATAGAATTAAATAGACAGTAATTAAGTGACAATATAGAATGGCAAGTGAGCTTGGGGGTGGGAGGAGGAAAACCATCTTCTTTTGGGATGGAAAAAAATTATTACATGCACTAATAATACAAGCCAGGAGATAAAAGTTCTTAAGACTCCCAACTGGAGCACTTTGGACCTGGGATGACCAGTCCTCCTCTCTCCAGGAATCCCCGAGACTATGAATGTAAAAGAAAGGAAAAATCAGTGTTGTCATGGAAAAGGTGGATATAGAAATTATTCATGAGCTAATTAAACTGATTTTAAAACTATGTACAAAATCCAAGTAATGCTTGGGGTTTTTAATAGACAAAACAAGACACAAAGGGACTAAGTAAACAAAGGTTATTACACTGAATAATTTCAAGATTTGAACATAATAAAAGCTTTATGTGAAATTGCTTTCCAGGTAAGAGGGGAGACTAATAAAAAGTATTACAGGAATGGGAAGAATTAATAACACTATAGAATAATAAGGTCTCCTTTAAAGAATATGATTCTGATAACTCATGTAAAACTAATTTAAATGGTAATAGGTTTAGGTAAAATTTACCAAGTGATTAACATAATGAAGTATTTTTGTTATGAAAACAGATTTTTAAATCTTATTTTTTTAATTCATAAAACATTAGGTGCTGTAACTTTTTGTAATAAAGACATCTGGATCATAAATACGAATGACAAAGCATTGTTATTTCATTTAAGAGTTGATATTGGTACAGGATCAGATTATAGATGAGCATAAAATGCTTATAAAAGAATTTTGAGTAGAAATTTGATATTTTCTAATCATCCAGACTGTAATTTTTAGGAACAGCTTCTAAAGAATGTAGATGGGGATGAAGAACTTAAATTGTTTCAAGATGAAACCTGAAACCTTGGATAAAGAAAGGATTCCACAGCTGACTAGAGTGATGTTATAATTAGAAATTAAAACAACGCAATAAGAATCCTTCTTTTTAAAATAAAAAATTATTTTCCTTTATTTATATCCCTGAGGAACACCCTAAAGGTATCTTGGTCACCATTTGCTGAATCTTGTTTTTACATTACGTTTGTGGTATGTTAAACTTGTGCTTTGAACTTGCTTCTGATCCCTGCTGAGTCTAGGAAGAAATATATTTTTTTAAGCTCCTTGTGTCATAATTTAACTTTGTTAAGAAGTGGGAGAATGTTTTTCTTCCATAGCCGTTCCGAGATGGGCCTGAAACAGATCTGTAACATAGGGAAGGATGTGATGGTGTACCCAGAGACACTGCAAAGTCTCTGAGATGTCTAACCTAGTGCAGCTCAGCCTTACAGTTCACAGGTTCACAGGCTCACTGGTTATTCTGCGTTGCAAGGGACCCACAGGATCATCTAGTCCACAGGATCAGGCCCACAAGCATGGAATCACGGGCAACATGCTCCATCTGTCCAAGTCCCCCACCACCTAGACCATGTTGCTGAGCTCCTCATCGAGTCTTCTCTTAAACACCTCCAGGGATGGCAACTCCACCACCTCCCTGGGCAGACCATTCCACTGAGAGATCACTCTCTCTGTGAAAAAACTCTTCCTAACATTCAGTCTAAACTTCCCCTGGCATACTTTAAGGCCATGTCTTCTTGTTCTGGTGTCATCAGTCTGAGAGAAGAGATTCACACCCACCTGACTGCAACCACTCTTCAAGTAGTTTTAAACAGCAATCAGGTCACCTCTGAGCCTCCTCTTCTCCAGGATGAACAATCCCAATTCCCACAGNGTCTGCCCATTTCTCTATCCTGTCAAGGTCCCTCTGAAGGGCCCTCCTACCCTCTGGCAGTTCAACATTTGCCCCCAGCTTGGTATCATCTGCAAACTTGCTGATGATGGACTCAATTCCCTTGTCCATATCATCAATAAAAACAGTGTTGGGCCTAACCCTGACCCCTGTGAGACTCCACTAGTGACTGGCTGCCTGCTGGATGTGGCACCATTCACCAACACTCTCTGAGCTCGTCCATCCAACCAATTCCTAACCAAACATAAAATGCTTCTATCCAGTCTGTGCTCTAAGAGTTTCTCCTGAAGTTTACCATGGGAAACAGAGTCAAAGGCTTTGCTGAATTGCCAGGTTTGGAGTCAGTAAGAAACTTTCTCCCAAGCCATGCTGGCTAAGGTCGGTGAGGACTGCTTGCAGTCTTCTGTGGCACAGGACACAGTTGATTTTCAGGATTACTTGGGCATTTTCATGTCTGAAATTTCATGCTGTTACTCTTGACACTGCCTTTGCCTTCATGGGTCTTTTGGAGATGCTTGGTGTTGGTTTTTGCAGCTGATACTTTGGAGTTTTGTAACAAGCTGGGGAATATTTTGCTACTTTGTAATGGGTAGTAGGAAGGGCAGGTATAATGGCACAAATTCATAACCTTAGAATAACACTCTTTAAGCTTAATTGTAGACACCTTTATGAGCTATTAACCCTCAAGCGCAATTTGTTCTGCATTTCTCCTACAGTCACTCAAGTGAGATAGACATTACCAGGGGAGTTTCAATCCGTGAGAGTTTGCAAATTTTCCCTTTTGAGTAAGAATATGTCTCTCCTTGAACTGTGGAAAAACACAGAAACACAAGACACAAAAGAAAAGTAGGAAAAAAGGAGGTTTTGGGAAACACTTAAGTTTGCATTTATGAAACATATACATGAAGAAAGTAGAATTACTCTACCTGCTGCATGATACCTTACATTTGTAGGGGCTGAGCATAAAGATCCATATGGTCTGTTTCATATTTATATTTTTCTGTCCTATATTTATTAGGGGAAAGGTAATGACAACTCTTATTGAATGATCAGTAAAAATATTCTTCCCATATCACGAAGATGCCAAATATCCATGTCATTCTTTCAAAAACCATGAAAGAAACAATGAATCAAAAAGCTCATGCAAATTCTAAATTTTGTCTAAAATTATCAAAATAAGTCAATTAAATTTAAAATGATGGTTATGAAACTTCAAAACACATTTTCAGAATTTATGTATATTTAAAATTAGCCTTCTTAATGAAACATGCGAGTGAAATAATCCACTTCTTGGGATATTTAAATATTGGGCAACCCAACATAAAGTACTCAGTATGTCTCAAATTGAGTCCTTGCCAGAAGATTCACTTAAAATAAAAGCAGAGATGAAGCCAATGACTTTACAGCTGACACAGGAGATGTGTCTGTATCTAAACTGAAAGACATTGTGGACTAGGTTTGAAAGTGTAGGCGCATGAGTTTGCGTGCATGCACTTAAGCATGCCTAATATGGCCACAAATATGTCACATATGCAAGCAAGTCACATTTCTGAAAACACACATTCCTAGTTATCCAGAAAATGGTCTGTTGCCCTCAGGGACCAAAAAAGAGCTCCAGTGAAGTTTCCCCAACAGCTAGTAGGGAATACAAAGCAGTATGTGAGACTCGTAAGGAAGAAGATGCTCTTGGAAAGTTGTGTTGTTTTGCAGGCCCTGGTGGTAATAACAATTTTTCAAATGGAGAGTTTTCTATTTTTGACTTTGCTTCCATTGCTGGTTTTTGCTTATGTGTTCGTTAGGGATACTGTCTCACCAGTCTCGCACTCTCACTTTCTGTCTTCCTTGTTGTTAAATAAGTAACTATTCATGGCTTAACATGGATGTATCATACACAAGAAATTCATGAAGTACATGGTGTCACCCTCCTTGCCCAGGCCCCTTCCTTCAGGCACCTCTTACTGTAGGCAAAAAGACTGTGTAAGCAAGATGTACTCAGTTAAAAAGTGTACAGCAGCTGTTCATTGGCTGACACACACAATAGGAGGAGGGTTAAGCTTTTCTAATTGGCCATTTATGTGTGTTAGGCCTATTCCAGTGTATACATATTAAATTCAAAAGCTAATTCTACCCGTTCGTTTGAAAGCACTTTTTCACCTTTTTTTTTCTTTTTGTTTGCCAGAATTCACCTTTTAAGTCTGTCGCTCTGCCACAAAGGACTGTCTCTGAGAGAAATGCCTTTTAAGCAGCCCATATTTCCATTAATATGGCAGTGTCTTTGTAGCTAACCGATCTCCACTGTTATTTTTCCTAGTAAAGAATGGAAAGACATCCAGGAACCTGATTGGTTGGCATGGATTTTGTTTGCTATAATAAAATGCAACAAGGGCTGTCAAGACTTATTGCTTCAAACGAAGAGCTGTGTACAGCATGGTTCCCCATAGCAGCCTGCATATGGAACCCTTTAAACATTCTTAAGAGACCCGTTGGGGCTTCTAATTATTGTGAAACATCTCCTGGCAGAACCATTCCTACCCTTCCAAGAATGCGTTGTAAAAATAATTAGATGATGAGATTTAGATCGAAACCGCTAACTAGTGATTTAAGAGTTTTGCTCATACCATATAGAAAATGAAGGAAATGAAACGCTAAAAAATCTTTTCACATAAAAGGAAAACAATCCTTTGTGGTTCACATTTTGGGGGGAATACAGAGAACAAACTTCTCTTTTTCCCAATTCCTTCCCCCTCCTCAACTTTAATACTTTGTTTCCTGTGGTTACATGAGGGGGTGGAGATGTTTCTTCATTTTCTAAACATTAAACCACTTGAGAATCTCTCTCCATTTCTGGGGAGCCTGCTATTAGAGAACAACTTGAGGAGCTTGCTTTAATCAAGCTTAAAAGCTACGAAGAATAGAATCACATTTTATGGCTTTAGAGGCTAAACCAACATGTAGTCAATTAGGTGACATCACTTCTACAAAAAAAGCAGAACATCTTTGTTTAATCAAAACAAACAAACAAGATTAGAAGTTAAGTGCTGTGATTTAGGAAAGAGTCACATTTTGAATTAAATCCTGGAGGACTATGGACGTGGCAGCGATAAATATTAATCACATGAAATCTGGTGGCCAGCTTAACAGTTGTGTTAGTTTAAATGTGAAGATATGTATTTTTACATTTTGCCAAGGAAAATTAATTCATAGTGCATGCAGGTGTCAGGGATATATTTGGTTCTTCTCCTTGTTTGTTATTTTCTTAATTAAGTCTTCAAATTGAGCTTTTCAACACCTAGATCCATAAAATGAGTTTAAACAGAGCTGAGGGACCTATTTATATACTTTTATTTTCTACTAGCTCTTTGCCACGATGCAGGAGGGGACACATCCTGCTTATAGAAAATGCAGTGCTTCCCCTGAAGATGTTACAAGATTGACAAGTGAAAGAATAATAAGTGTCACCACACTGCCATCAACCCTGTCATTTAGGTTCACAATTCACATGCAATCCCTGACCCATTTCTCAGTGGGTACTCCTATCTAGGCTGTATGTCAAATGTTTTCCTTCACCACAATGTTTCTAAAATACAACCTCTCCCACCAACTCACGTGACTACTCCTCAAGGAAGCTCTCGCTAGATCGTTGTTTGCTGAGTATTTGCCCTGACCTTCTTTCACGGCCTTGAGAAACACTGTCCAGCCAAGGGGCTGGTTTCTATAGGCCATCATCTTATCCACGTTGAAATGCTCGTCTTCCCTCGTATCACAGTACTGCCATGGATGAACCTTCACCCTCAAGGCTGGTTTGTACGTTTCCTCCTCCTCCCGTGTGCTTTCTAAGGATCTTTGTTTCTTCACGTCCTGTCTTTCACTTTTTTTTGAAGAATATTCCTGTGGGACTGAAATTATTAAGTTTTTTGGTCCCCTCCCTAAGACACTTTTCTAGTATGATGAATACAGAAGACACTAACATGGCTGCTGACATGTTAAGGCCATTGCTTGTCACTCATTTCTTATTGTCTTCAGCTGTCAGTCTGTGTCCATCCCAGTTTTCTGGCTGTAGACTCAGCTTTCTCCAGTGGGAATTGTTCTCTATTCTTTTTTACAGCACCTGGCACAAAAGCCTCTGGCTCCTAGATATACAGCAATACAAATAATCATAAATGAAAATAAATGAGTTGAGAAATTGCCTACAGTCACACAGCAGGGCAGTGGCTGATGTAAGATTAGAAATTTTGGGACAGATGGTTGGAAAACATGAGCCTTAGTCATGTTTTTCTAATTGAAAAGTCATATTTGGGATGAAAATTTAAGCTGTAGCTGTAAAACTCAGGGACCTATCTTGCAAGGACTAGTTTCTATGATTTTCTTATAAGCAGCAATGCAAACAAGTCCTACCGAGTTGATTTTAGGCATGTGGCAAAAGCTGTGCAGCACAAGTTTTTGTTGCCTTCCTTTCTCCTGCCTTTTAATCTTTAAGCTTTGCCACTGTCACACCATCTCAGCTGCCAGGGGTAAAAAAATTTGGGTCAAAGCTCTGTCCCATGCACAAGTCAAGGCATCTCTTTTGACCTCCAGGTCCCTCTCACACATCAATGGTTCACTGTTGGCAATAGCTGGGCCTTTGGGGATTGCAGGATAATCATTTTTGTCTTTAATACTGGGAATTTTTTATTTAAACTCTGTTAGCTTGTTACTGCATGAGATTAAACAGAAGTCTGACAATGTTATGAGAAGCAGAGGGCTCAATGACATACCTTAAACCCAACAAACTGTACTGCTCACTGATCTGACCGACTTTACTGTGCAAAGACTGCACTATAGTCCAGAAGTTACTGTTTGCAGTTTTGCCAGCAGCACTATTTATAGTTTCAATCAATTTGAAATGCTTCAGAGTTGGACAATGCTGCCGTGCATGTGTGCAGGTGGAGAACACATTTATATCCATCTACAGCCTCCATTCCACAAATTTGTCAGAGCCAGGCCCTCTGAATAAACTTGACTAATATGTTTAAAGCCTTCTCATCCCCGGTAATCAAGAGAAATGTGACTGCTTCATGGATTAGGGATACTGCTTGGAAATAACTTCCTGGCCGTCTGAGTGGCCTCATCTCCTTCGCTGATAAGAGCAAATTTACTACCCTCATTTAAGGACAGAAAAGGAGAGATTTCAATTTAAAATGTAGTGAATTTCTCCATGAGTCGAAGTATTAGTTTTTATGACAGCTTTCCTTCTAAAGTCTGAAACAAACTTCTGTGCAGTGCTGAGACAAAGAAATCGCCTTCAGCAGATCAGGTATTAGATACGCCTTAAGCTAAAAAATAAAAAAGAACATTTGCTGGTACTTGCTAGTTAAAGTGACAACATGATGTTTATGTCATCCAACCCAGGCTGTCTACAGATGCAGCTATCCAAGATAAGATGATTACTCCAGACTGCTTAACAGTGAAGGAAGGGAGGAAACTGAGGTCTTTTGAGGCATGATTCATGTGATCCATGGTAGAAAGCTACGTTACAATGACATGAATCACAGTGCAGAAGAGACAATATTCGTCATTTGTTCTAAAGGAAGTGTAGGCAAGCAGCTCAGATAAAGACATTGAGGTTTAGCCTCAATAACCCGTTTCTCAGAACACCTCAGAAACATGACTGCTAGGGATCAGTCTCTGTAAATCATTTTGTCCTGATGAGGTTTGCAGAGGAGGCTTAGATTTTTAAATGTCTATATTCATCTGTCTTTTACGAGGAAACTCTAATCTTTTGCTAAAATTTTCTGCAGCAGCCATTTTTCACGTTCTTGAAAAATTTGAGAATTTAACTCTTGTAGCAAAATAAAGTTCTTAAACCATCGTTTTGTTAATTCAATTGTTTGCAAACTGTAAGTTTTTAATGAATGAAAGAGCTCTTAAAAAAATTCTGACAGAAAACTAAACACATCTGCAGTCATATGCACTATGAATGTCTATAATTCTTGCAGACCTTAGTAAACTTTCGTCCACTCTGAGCTGAATTTATAAGTTCATAATGAAGTATTTTAAGCAGAGATGTTGGATAAAAGAAGAAGGCTAATTGTTCAACTCATAATATTCTGTGATTCTGTGATTCTGTGATTCTGTTCGCATTCATTCTCAACGACAGAGCACAATGTGACAGAACTGAAATCCAGTTGAGGAAATCTAGGTTAAACGTTGGGAAAAACAAGATAAACTTGAGGGAGATGGTGCACGCTGCCAACAGGGGTCATGGGATGAACATCGCTTCAGTATTCAGGGCTGGGCCACCCATCTCTTCGGGAATGGGTCAGGAGGAAAGCCATCAATCCCACTGCGATGCAGAGAGATGAACCTCATGACCTACCAGCAGTATCTTCCAGGCTAAATGAGCCCATTATTCATGGGGCTAATAAAAGAAGAAAAAAAAAAAAAAAAAGAAGAGGAAGACTTCTGGTGGAAAATAAAACCAATCCCCCCAAATAAACAACAAACAAACCAACCTTTCCTTCAAAGAACAAACACAAAACCAACAAACAACAATAACAACAAAAAAACCCCAAACCAAACAAACACCCCCCCCAAAAACCCAAAATAAAACTACAACACAATAAAAAAATAATCAGTACTTAGAAACTTGGAATTTGTTTTTCCTCTTTTTTTTACAGGACTTAATTTAAATACCAGATAAAAGCGAAAAAAGAGTCAAAAGCATTGAATCTAATCTTGTTGGTTTGAAATTATGTTTCTAAAGCCTTAGACTTCAGAGATAGCTTAGCATAGATTTAGATCCAAATTTTACAGTAGATCTTTTCCATGGAGAGGGATAAATCAAGTCTTGATAGCAATAACTAATCCAGATTTATGCTTTTTGTTTTGTTTGGGGTTTTTTTTGTCTTAGACTTTTCAAGTATGGGGAACATAATTTGCCCTCTTTTCCCCTATCCAAAAGCATGGATTTATTGTCTCTTGCTTGCATCAAAAATGTTCTGTGGCAAAATACTTCAGTGAAAAATAAATTGTTGCATATCACTCAATTCTCCAGCTGAGCAGCCAGAGTAGTGGCATAAAACACTCCCTCCTCTTTACAGACCAGAAAAGATAAATTCAAAGAACAGATCTTTAATTCTTTTCAGACTCCAAAATTCTATTGTATTAACAATACAATTGACAATTAACAATATCTGTATTAACCAGAGCTGAGAATTGTTCATATGCCAAGTGCAATTTTATTAGGCAAGCAGAACACTCCTTTTTCCAGTAGATTCTACTGGCATGAGATAAAAATTAATCCAGTCAGTAGGTGAACTCTACTGTTCTGTTCCGTCTAAATTTCACAACAGATTTGTACTTTAGCAATCAAATATCAAGTCAACATAATTCCATTTCCTAGCAATATCCTTCTGATTAAAGTGGGATATATTAGTAAGAATATTTGTTTTAAAAGTCTTTTATTACTATGTTGTATAACTCTAAATATCCAGCGACAGGAATTAGGTTCCTTTATGCTTTCAACCCTGGAGGTAACATGTACTGGTGTCAGCATAGCAATTCTGTGCATTTTCAGAACTCCAAAGAGCAATTTTATTTCCTGGCAATTATTGCTACAGAGCTGACGTGGACAGTGCAGATCAAATGTATTAGTAATCAAAATATTAATTTGGTCTGTGACAATGTTCTTTTAACTCAGTTGCCAAAAATTCAAGCAGTCATTATTTCAACACAACTTTTAATGTCTACCTAAAGAACAGAATAAATAAAACCTGCAGCTGTTGCATTTAAACAATTTCAAAATTTGCTTTCCAGTAAAAAAGTTATACAATTTTCTAAACCTTCTTAACCTCAGCAGCAATATTTCAAACTAACAGTTTATTCAATTAAAAAGGAACATTTAAAAACAGACAATATTTTTTTAGGTATCTTAGCAACAGGTGATTGAATCCTTGCCTGGAACTATGAGACAAGTTTTGCCAAATGGGCCACATTCTAATGATATCTTTCATATAGCAAATGGAATAAATCTAATATTGTTCTGGACAAGTTACATAAATTACATCATAATACAAAATTCTTTATGTGTTTTCAATGTTTCTAGATGATAGACCCAGGAAAGAAGTGAGAAAGGAGTGTATGATTTCGTCTTCTCCAGCTGTGGTGGTTAAAATCAGGTAGCGAGTTTATACAATTGGCACTGAAGTCTTCACTTGAATACTCCCACCTTTCACACAGATAGCATTCAAATTCCAGCTCTGTGCCTGAGATTGTTTCAAAGATTAAGAGCCTTTAAGGAACGACTTGTGAAGATTATTGATAAGGTACTTTGCCTCTGAGGGACGGTTGAATCAAGAGATGACAGACACTAAACTGTGAAATCAGTATAGATCATACGTAGCCTTTTTATTTTTGGTCAGGGTTTCAGGGAGGAGGGTTGTTTACTTGTTTGTTTGTTGAGATAGATCTCTGGAGATTGCTCAACAACTCCAAAATACGTATTACCTTAAACTTCCAGGATCCAGTCTGTTCACCATACTATCGTGTCACAAACTCTTAGCCCAAAGAAACCAAGCAAACCCCAAAATGCTACCACCAGAGCTTGTTGTTTAGATGAAGCTTGCAGCTATACAGCACTTCTGTGTTAGAGAAAAAATGTTTTCTCCTAAGATATCAGTCTAATACTGATGAATACAAACTAATGATCAGAACAGTGAGAGTGGGGTTGATCAATGGGCTCAACCAACCTTGCACTAACAATAAGAACACCTCCCTATGATGTAATTAACAAAAAATCTTTTTCCACTATGGGGTCAGAGCACAAACACATTTCTATACAGAATGTACTTTGTATCCCAGCCCAGTTTTCCCTATCCTAATCACAAGCCTGTTTTCTATTTCCTGAGATCCATGCATGCCTTTGTCTCCTTTGCCAGGGGAGCTCTTAGAAAAAGACAAACAAAATGAGTTGTGACCAGAAAGCCCTATCTGAGGGAAATGTGGACTACTGCAGACATGAACACATGACATGTGGGCATGCTCAATCAATTGTCTCTTAAGAGCAGCACAACTTCTTACCAAGGACACACTTCACTCCTGTTCTCTCTCATTGAGAAAAGTCTTCACAGGAGAAATAGTAAGTCAAATACCGTAGTGTAGCATAGAACATAATAGGCATTGTCCAAATGCCCCTTTAACATGGACAGGTTTGGAGCATTGATCTCTCTAAGAAGCCTGTTCCAGAGTTTGACTGCACTCTCAGGAGAGAAATGCTGCCTAGTGTCCAGTATGAATCTCCTCAGCTGGAGCTTTGAACCATTACCACTTGTTCTATCCCCAAATACCACAGAGGCACAGAATATTATGAGCTGAAAGAGACCCAAAAGGATCACCAAGTGCAAATCTTAAGGGGATGGTCTGTACAAGGATCAGACCCATGACCTTGGTGTTATTAGCAGCATCCTCTTAACCAGATGCAGCTCAGCAACAACGTCTCCACTTTCCCTCTTCAGGAAGCTGTAGGCACTAACTAGGTTGCCCCTCAGCCTCCTTTTCTCCAGTCTAAACAAACCTTAAATCCTTAGCCACTCCCCACAGGACATTCCTTCCTGCCCTTTCACCAGCTTTGTTACTCTCATCATGACGGAACATGATAAAGTTTTTATCCCATCTAGGGAGATTTCTTCAAGCCTAAAATGATGATAGTATGCAACTGTCCATCCTGACTTTCACTTTTCCTCCACCCACTATGTCTTATCCATCCACCACTGGCAGAGTCCTGAACAGATCTAGAAACCTTCCAGAAAACCAGAAAATATTGTTATGCCTATGGCTGTGCTCTCCATCCACAGGTAATAGAAATGGAAATCTTTTGCCGTGCAAATGCCATCTGATAACACTGCTCAGTGTTTCGCGGCCACTGGCAGATGTCGATAACTAAAGGATGTGCATAAGATCATTGAAATCAACTAAAAAAATGAGACAGATCTTCAGTAATTGACTTATTTTTATTATGAGCACTATGGTTTAATAAAGAGAATATTGGACTGCAAGATCAAAAACATTGGATTCTGTTGATTTCTTTGCTTCTAACCTGCGAAAGGATTTTGGCAAGTCACTTCTTTTCTTTACACCTGTTTCCCCATCCTTCTGATCACCATAAACTTAAAAATTATTATGTCACCATCCTCCAATAAATAATCTATTTTATAAAATTTCAGTTGGAAAATACTGTATTTTAAGTTAGCTTTTAAACTTTTTTCTCTGTAATTGAATGGGGTTCAGTTTTAACTTGGAAAGAAAAATTAAGGGTATGTACGTATGTATTTGTTTCATAGTTTCTCAGGAGGTTCTAAAATGAATGCATGTAGAATGTTACATATTTGTTATGCTGTTTAAAATTATATAAGTGCTAGTTAAAGCAAGTGAATATTTGGAACAATAAGGTAATTCTATACAGTTTAAAATTAAACCAATATTATATATTCTTTTACTGCCAGATTTCTGTCATCCTTTAATTCAGCATTTAGTCATATGATATCTCTAATGGATATTTTCAGACTTTTAATGTTGCAAACAAGTTATAAAAAATATTCATACCAGCTGTATCATTGGGAGGTAAATGAATCAAGTCTTTCAGTGCAATAAAAAGATATAAAAAATGAGATATTGTTGAAATAACATGGAAACAAAGTTATACTTTTCCTTCTTTCTATATCTTCATTACAATCCAAAGAAGACTTATCATTTTAGAGGTAAGGAGATTTCTGTAGACAGGCTGTTTGCAAAGAAAGAAGTGTTTCCCACTTCACAAAAGTGAAGAACATCGTGTCATGCTGAGTGATGAACCATTCTCCTTCGCCACTGACAGTGGCATTGAATGCCTTCAGATGTACAGCGCGACGTGTTAATGTGTCAAGTCGCGCTTCCTTGGAACACCTCGCTGGGTTCATAAACACAAGCTACTGCACATGAACAAGAGAGAAAATCAGAAGAGGAAGAAGTAGTGTCAGTAGAAGAGACTGATTTGAGGACTCAGAAAATTATAGGGTTTAGTGAGTTAGGTAGAAGTTAGGGATTTTAGTGGAATAGTGACATCTTAGTGAATTCTAGAAGGATTTGTAGATTTGAAAATCATTCACTTGGCCTGAAAATTAAGACCAAATATTAAAGGTAAAAAACCTTGTCGCCCAGTCCTGAAGGGTATACAAAAGACGGTGATAGCCAAAACAAGGGGAAAAGAATGTGAAACATCGGAGCTGATTGGTCGAAGGCCTTAAAGCAAAGTTGAAATTTATGACATCATGTTCAAAAGATGCATATTCACGGAGTAATTTCCATATGTATGAGGCAAGGGTATAAAAATAGGTGGCAAATCTGGGTGGGGGTTTTTGGCACCTGACAGGGCAAGGAATACTGCTGTTCCTCTTTCCTTGGCTCTTGGGCCAAAAATAAACTTGTTTACAGATTCACAGAGTACTATGAGTTGGAAGGGACTCACAAGGATCATCTAGTCCAACTCACCATCTAACACGCAACTACCTTGAGTCCTGACTGATTTCCCTTAAATCAAGACCAAACTAGTTCTGAAGGTCACAGTAGGCACAAAAAGATCTGGAATGGAGGCCTGTAGAGAACCAATTTTTTTTTCCCTCTCATTTCAGAAACTGTTGTCTGAAGGATTCTTAGAGATAATAAGCATCCAATAAAGCCACACAGGGTTGTGACAGTCAGGGGTAAGGAATCCAAGATAAACGAAGCTACAGGTCTGTGTTCAGGTCTCTTTACAGTCTGCGTTTTCTTACTCCAGGAGGTTAATGAGGAGACATTTTAATCGATAAATAGAAGGAACAACTTATCTTGTTATACTGAATGTCTACACCATTAGACAAAAATGGAGTCACAGAATCACGGAATATTCTGAGTTGGAAGGGATCCACAAAGATCATCGAGTCCAACTCTTAAGAGGCACCACTGCCTCCACAGCAGGAATCAAACCCCCGGTTTCCCGTGTGAGAGGTGGGGACACTCACCATTGTCCTAAAGTGGATTTGGTGCATCTATTCTGAACAGATTTGGGAACAGATGCAGAGGTTAATCATCATTCATTTATCAGGGAAGGTAGAAGTGCAACTAGAAATGATCAGCCGGGGTTTATATTTCAAATGGACAGGATTATGATGAGTAAAACCCTCTGATGTAACACTCTGCTTTATTTTTAACTGCTTTATTAATCAACTAAATAAGCCTGTCTGCTTCAGTCCAAAAACATTCCATCCTTGCATCACACATGAAGCTAAAAAGAGGTTTCGTTTCAGAGTTTTTCAGTTGTACTCCCAGCCCAGATGACTTGAGTAAGAGATATGCTGGTACTTGTCCAAGAACTCCCCCTAAAAGAGCCCGTACATTCCTCTATGATGGGAACTCCAGAAATTATCACTCAGGACAGAATTTTCAGGGAGAAAACTGTGTCTATCTGAGATCCAAGGTGGATGTCTCTCTAGCTGGATCATGGTATTTCTGGAAGAGTCTCACACACCTCCAGTTTTTCTCTCCTCTCTTTCTTGTGCCTCATGGAGGGAACCCTATGGTAACCAAGACATTGCTTTTTTTCCAAGATGCAAACTTTTATTGTTTTTCTGGTTTGCTTTAATCTGCAAATTTTAATATTTCATAGACTTTCAATTAAAATGTCCCATGTTGTCACAGAATCAAAATAACCTTATCAGCTCTTAATAATTTCCTGTGAAATGGCAGTATTTGGGTTAGGCTTGCTGTTAGTCCCTTGACTATAGATAAAAATTTAGGCCTACTGGTCTTGAAGAAACCCTCTACCATTTTGCTCACTCTCCCAGACTGGTCTGGTTCTTTTAGTCAAACAGCCTATTAAGGGTGTCCACCAAGCATGACAAATGCAATAATCAACTTGACAGCAGATGAGAGAGGACCATAAAGTACCACTGACTCTGGACAGCCTCTTTTTTACTGGTTCCTTCCTTTGGATAAAGACAGTTGCTGCCTGTATGGTCTTTCTTCTTCTCTCACTTTTTGCAACATTCAGAGTATTCACAGTATAGATAAGGCTGGAAAGGACCTCAAAGATCATCTAGTCCAGCCTATAGTCCAAGTATTCACAGTATAGATAAGGCTGGAAAGGACCTCAAAGATCATCTAGTCCAGCCTATAGTCCAACTAAACCTAGCATTTGCATCTAGATCATATCACTCAGCACCTCATCCAGCCTACCCTTGAACACCTCCAGGATTGGCGACTCAACCACCTCTGTGGGCAACATATTCCATCCAGTAAAATGGAGGGAAGAGGTATTTATAGCCCCTTCCTTTTAACATCTTGACCTAGTAATAGAGTTCGATTTGGAACATTATTACACTTTTTGTTCTTGACACAAGTACAAAAGTCTACTTTTGCTTTGACTCAGTTTTGTTCACACTTATACTGAGA
>WEKX01018118.1:106771-176161 GCA_013390025.1 Pitta sordida | reverse complement strand
AAGTCACTGCTTTGTTTCTGAAATGGACAATTGTATCCTCAAAATAAACTTGCTTCCTTTCTTATTGGAAGGATTTCTTTCAGAAATTGAATAGCTAGTACCAATGCTAGTGTATGTTTGTTGTGAATGACAAATTATGCAGAACTGAAATGCAGGGTTGATTCTCAGAGCCTGGGGCTGGCCATTGTTCCCAAAGACAAAAAAAAAATTCCCAACTGCTGCTTTTTGTTATTCACAGAGAGGACACAATACACCACAGCTGAGGAATAGAGATTGGATAGTATCAGTGGTATTTCTGAGGCTTTCACTCTTTTGCCTGCTAAACTCTTCAGTTCTAAGGGTAATGAATTCCAAGTGCAAAAAGGTTTGTGATAGTTAAGGAGATTAAGACCAATTACATAGTTACGTTCAGAATTTTAAAATAAACCTTTGTTTTTGTAATAAATTATATAATATTTTACATCATTAATATTTTATATAATCTCTTAATTCGTGTGGCATGTTTTAGAAACAATCCAGTGGTGTTCCCTTTATAAATCAAGATAACCACATAAAGGAAAACATTAAAAGTTTGAGTAAAGAAAGGGATTATGACTTAAAANGGAAAACGAAAATGAATGTTAACAATTAATGCTGGAAGATCAAACTGAGGGCTGAATATGTGTAGGCTGCTGGAGGGATGTTTTGTCATCTCTACAGCTGGGAAAGCATTCAAAACTTGTTTCAGTTTTTGCAGTGGAGAAACAGAAGGTTTGAGCAAAGTGGCCAGTGTTATTGAGGGCATGCATTCAGAACTTTTAATTTTATTTATTTATGGACTATTCCTGGCTTTTAAATGACGCTGTGAGCAGTTCCCTTCAGCTGCTGTTGTATATAAAAGGCCTCAGCAAACACAGGTTGCAGTGTTTCCCCTTTTGCATCTACATGCCACTGGTGAGCAGCAGTGGCCATCCCAGCTTCTTTTTCCATCTCATATTGCAAATTTTAGTTTCTGAATACGTAATGTTTTGTGCTTTCTTCTTCTTATGAATACTTAGGATGTGTGCAAGGAAAGGATTTCTATCCACCCTGTCTTTCTAAACTTAATGCTGCAAATGTATTCCAGAAATTCCCAGGAGAAAAGTAAATAGTCTGGTAATGTAGAATATTGCTATGTTGTAGAATAACCTATTTCCCAGCTTGATGCCTTCATTTGACTGAGTCAGATTTCGAGGCACTGAGCATATGCTGCTGTTGCTGTTTCATCATGAAAGTGAAATTCAGCATATAAAGTAAATTTCCTTTGAAAAGAGCATAAACTGTGGGTAGGAATCTTTTATCAAATCCACTTTCTCCTCTATGCTGTATCAATTAACAGAGAAATTTTCATCTGGAGTTTCCTTCTTTTTGACTTGCAGAATTTTAAAACTTAAAGTATCCTTTTCCTTCCAGAAGCATAAATTGCTTTACAAACTTATATAAAAAAAATGCTTCCAGTAGTAACAGGATGTCAGCCATTGTGGAAGTCATTTATCCACCACTTAACAGAGTCCACATCTGGGATGGCTAAAATTTAGAGGTGGGAAAAGAAAGTAGAAGTGTCTTTCCTGGAGTGAAACTACCAGCTTATGTCCATGTTAAGGAAAAGAGATACTTGTACTGATGTATTTCCAGGACATTGAAAGGAACACCCACTGCAAGAGTGACCATCACAAAGCTCATTTTTCAGGTCTCTTGAAAAAAAGGCTTTCTCAGGCGCTGTTAAACCACCTTAGGACAGGCTGTTTGGAGTCAGAGACTAGGACAGTGTCTGCACAATCTCTCACATTACAGGACACACCAGAGCTGTACTGATTCTGAGACTGAAAATGACTGATCACATTTGGGGGTATTATATGGCAATAAATTACCAACTCCATGAATTTTTCCTGAAAACTTCAGTGGTTTCTTTACACAAGAGTTATATTCTGAGTGTTATGACATACTTCAAATGGATTTTTATTTGCTTGAAGTCAGCACAGAATCGTTAATCTGGAGCTCATTCTAACATCTGATCCTCTCTAACATTAGAAGTTGGATGCCTGGAAGCAACGGTAGGGAAGTGAGCGGGATATTCGTGTTATCTTTCCACAGAACTGAGAACCATCTAAATAGTAAATGATTTTGACAAGAACAGTGGGATTTTAGCAAAGGTGGAATGATAAGTGAAACACTCAATTTACATGGAAAAGGTTTTATTGAAAAACCATAGCTAAAACTTGGGACATTGAAAACAAATGGGTTTAACAATTGTGGTATAGAAACAATGTCATTGCAAAGCATTGTGGGTGGACCTTTAAATCCCCAAGCATTTGCTTTAGATAAGTCAGATGATCCTATCATCTACATTTTACAGTTAGTGCTGTTCCCGAAATTTCCAGGTTTTTGGTGACCTCACCTTTATCTGGAATTTGGCCAAATGCTCTCTTGTTCATCAACTACCTAGAAGACAATGTCTTGTGATGTCTTGCTTAGATCCTAGAGCTTGAGAAATATTTTATACGTTATTTCCTGTGTCTTCCTCTGTGAAGACCATTCTCCATAATCATGATGTTAAATAGAGAGTGCTTGAGAGTAATACACAAAATCCAAATATCAGAAAAAGAGAGCTATTAATGATGGAAGTCAGGAATTCACCCAAAACAATGCCTGATTGTAACTTTTGTAAAAATGGAGATGAGTGCATTTAGCCTTTTAGGCAGTCCTTTGGCTGTGAGTCTGTAAAAAAGGCAGATTTCTGGTTTAAAGACAGAAGACAACATGCATCTTCCATCTTTAAACCAACTAGAACATATTACTGGGATCAGATTCACAAGAAAATTCCCTTAGAGCTGTGAAGAATGCTTAGCAGAGAAGGTGGGATTACCTATAGGCGTGATTGTGCTATTCCAGGCTGGAAATTCATCTGTGTGGCTACTGCTCTAAGCACTGGCTTCCTTTCCCTTCTGAAGTCAGGTAGGACATTTGACAGCTGAGATTTGGGAAAATGTAATATCCTTCCTGACATGCTTTGTGCAAGGCAAAGCAATTCACAGAGATATCCATGGATGTTTTCATCATGTCAGTACAAGAATATACGAGGAGAAATTTTATCTGTGAAATCTCTCTGCGGCTTAGATGGTGCCCTGCTAAGTATGTTCAGGTATTTGTTACTCTGAAACAGAATATGAGGAGACCAGTGCAAAAGTGTTATAAGCATTATTGAAACCTCATTATTAAGCTCCCCTGAGTACACACAAATCGTGAGTCCATTAAAAAAATTTGTGGGATACACATGGTGGCTTGGGGAAGCTCCTATTAGTTGTGTTAATTGTTGAAAATGGGAGGGGAAAAAGGCACAGTAAAATATTTTTAACGTGTAGTGGTGCTCTTGAAATCATCTTTGCATTTGGTGTAGATGAGTCAAGATCTTTTCTACCCTGACAGGAGAAAAGAAATCATCTTCATGGTATCATTCCTTAGTAATTCCATATTCTTTTGGACTGGTATTCTATACAAGATGTTCTCTATTACTGTTATGCCTCTAGTAGTAATTTATTTGATGCTGCAGAGACATTGCTACTGAAAAGGTAATTAATAGAAATAATGTCCATAATGTGCATGTATTCCTGTTTAGATGAGCTTATGTCTCATGAAGCCTGAGAACAAACACTGACCTTATTTTTGCTGTGTTCCTAATAGACAACTTGTATGCACAGTTGCATCGTTTGGTGACTCAGTGACACCGTAATTCCAAGACTTAATGACATTTTTTATATTTAGCTGTAGAAAGACTTAGCAACCAAATAAATACAGCAATACTCACACCTTTTAGAGCGTTCCTCAGTAGGAGTTTCCAGCTCTTTCATCTGTTGTACCCTGTTAATGCAGGCCATGTCTTTTGACTGTGGAAAGTGTTTCAACCGAGTTCCAGTCAACTGAGCTATGAGACCTTCCACCACCATCAAAGTTGTTGCTTTCCATTAGATTTAAGAGGATATACCAGGACAACTGGGTGACTCATGCTCTGTCTGTGTTTGTGGTAATTTGGCATTAGCAGGAATTTAAAAAACCCTGTGGCTCTTTTAAACCAACTTGAAAGGAGAATGAGAGATCTTCCTCACAGGCCATGGAGTAGTAGATTAAAGAGATCAGGAGTAAAATTCAGTACACTCGTGTTAAGATAAACATTTCAGAAGAGGAAAATAGCATTTTGCACCACAGGCGTGCAAGCAGCAGTTGAAATTAAGCCCATATTCAGCTGCAGTAGGAAATTTTAAACACTAAGTGTGATATAGTTCCATTAAATGTTAGCTGTAATTTAGTAGGCTGGAGTCGTGCTGGGCTAGCAGGGTTGAGAAAGGTTTCTGCCTCTCTCTGCTTGCCTGATTTGTTTGGAGTTCGATCTAATTCCTCTGGAAAAAGGCAAGCATTACTGATGTGGAATATCTACATTATTCATGTGGGGCTGCACTGTAGCTAAAGCACTAAACATTGCACTACTTAGAATTTTAACTTATTTTTCATAAATAAAAGGCCCTGGGGGGATTTGAATGAAACTATTTTTTTTTTGTCTCGCAGTTCTCTCTCCCTGAAAATGTCACCCCTTTTTATATCATTATGGTGTGGGCACCACAACTACAAAAATCATGTTGTTAACTGTGGTGCAAATCCTGAAATCAACTTCTTCCTCCTTCCCTTTTTGCGGCTGTTGACACAGGCAAACCAGCTTCTCTGAATTTGCTTTAAGAAGCTGGTTATCTTGGGATAGTAATGCCCTTCAAATGTGTAGTTTAGAGAACAGGCCCAAATCCTGGTCATTGTGATTGTACATGCGCAGTACGAAAAATCAAACTTAAAAAAAAATCCTACAAAACGCAGGTGTTTCTTGAGTGTCCAAGTCCACCAACCTTAAAGGGTCGTGCAGCCCTTTGGAGAGACCTTGACAGGCTGGAGTGATGGGCAGAGAAGAACCTGCTGAAATTTCAAAAGGGCAGATGCAGGGTCCTGCAGCTGGGGAGGAACAATTGCATGAACCAGGCTGGGGACTGACCTGCTTGAAAGCATCTCTGCGGAGAGGGACCCTGGTGTCCTAATGGACAACAAACTGTCCGTGACCTAACAGTGCTCTTGTGACCAAGAAAGCCAACGGACTCCTGGGATGCATAGAAAAAGCATTGCCAGCAGGTCGTAGGAGGTGATCCTGCCCCTCTACTCAGCCCTGGTAAAGGCACATTTAGAGTACTGTGTGCTCTTCTGGGCTCCACAGTCCAAGAGAGACATGGAGCTCTGGCGCAGGTGCAGAGGAGAGCTGCTAAGCTAGTCAGGGGTTTTAAGAATCTCTAAGAAGGAAAGGTTGAGGGAGCTGGGACTGTTTGGCCTTGAGAAGAGATGACTGAGAGGGAACCTCATTAATTTCTACAAACATCTGAAGGGAGGGTGTCAAGAGGATGGAGCCAGGCTCATCTCAGTGGTACCAACCAGTAGGACAAGAGGCAATGGGCAGAAACTGATGCACGTAAAGTTCCACCTGAACGTTAGGTAGGACTTCTTTACTCTTTGAGAGTCTATGCCCTGGAACAGATTGCCCAGAGACATTACAGGCTCCCTCACTGGAGGTAGTATTCCAGAACTGTGTGGATGCAATCCTGTGCCATGTGCTCTGAGATGACCCTGCTTGAGCAGAGAGTTTGAACCAGTGACCCACTGTGGTCCCTTCCAGCCTGAACCATTCTGTGATCCTGTGAAATTGTCTCTTTTATTCATGTCCTCTAAACCATGGCCCGTAATTGCTTGGTTGCAGTTCAGGACAGTGAACTCGTCCTAGTCTGCCAGAACACTAAGCATTAGCCAAGTAAAAATATATCTCAGCGGGAATCTGGTTTTGGAGGTCTGTTCAAGTGAATGAACATCTCCCATTCTGCCCCAGTGTAAGCTCTGTATTCTCCTCTTTCAGCTTTGGGTTTGCTGGTGCGACAATCTTCATTCTAGAGGTGTACAAAATTAGGTTAAGTAGTTATTTTTAATGGAATCTTCTAAAAAACCCTGAAAAATGCTACATTGGGACAGATACATACTAACATTTTACTTTATCTTAGACATCTGGTATTTGTTTATCTACCTGGGACATCAATAAGTCACCTTGATGGAGTACATGAATATCCCAGCCGACTATCTACCATTAGGGCCTCAGAGGAAGTTGCAATATTAAGAACTGCTAAAACCAGAAGGTTCATAACTCCTGTTTTGTGTTTTTTGTTCTTAATTCTTCCGTTAGGTGCAAACCACAGAAAGAAAAAAGATTCACAAGGGACTTCAGGAAACTCCTGTGAGCAACCCTCTCACAAAGCAAAGACCAGCAGAAGCTTTAATCCTCCTGGTGCGAGAGGGAACCCCAGAACGGAGCTCCCTGTGAACAGGATAATTGATGTGGATGGAGTCAAACTGGAGGACTCTGGCATTCGCTCCTGTGACGATTCTGAAGGGAATCTCAGCTTTGAAGGTTACGTCTCTGAACTGAGATCTTGCCAAGGGAGAATGAGGACTGGGGTTTATAGGACTTCAGACCTTCCATCTCTGATTGCTGTCAAGAGTGAGAAGAAGGCCACTGAGAATCAGTATAAAGCTACTTTTGTTTAAATCTCTGTTTTTAATTAAATGTTCTGATATTTTGGCTTGGCATCAGCAGCAATGGACATGTGCCTTGGAGACACGTTTCTGCAAGTTATAAGTGGTTTTTAATACTCAGTTGCCAGACCATTACTTCTGATAAGAGTTAGAAGCCCTAGAATGAAGAAATAGTATTCTGATGAAAGTATCAACTATCTGGTTTTGTTCTTTTGCTGTTTCAATATAATTTTCCCTGGGGTGATTCCATTGCACAATGCAATTAAAATTATGATTTCCACTGCTACCCTTTTTTGTCTTTATTCAAGACAAACTTACCTAAACTTCCACTGTCCAAACTTTTAATTTAAGATAATTTCAGTTTAATCTTCTAACGGTTCTCCCTTGTCTGCAGGACTCCCTGTGTTTTAGTAGATTTTTGAAGTGTAAGTAAAAATCAGTTGCTCATATAAAAAGATTAGGATTGTTTTCTTAATATCTTCCTGTCTGTCTCAGAATGTTTGGGAAGAGGTCCAAGAGGGATTCAGTCTTGTCTAATGCATTGCCTGGATATATGAAATAAAACTGTTGTTACACAAGCAGTAAGAGGCAACCCCCCCACACCCCCTAAAATGTGAATTTCCTGTGCTGGGAATAATAGCTGCTTTCGTAGCCAACACTGGTGATGTTTCCATTCCAGAAATATATATCTAATTACATGGTGGTGTGAGGGTTTGTCAGATCCCTCCTCATCACTGCTCTCACTGTCTTTTAGCTTTGGGGGAAGGCAATTTTGTTACTGCACTTTCAATAAGTGATTCTGTTCCTCTCTTCTTGTCCTTCATTTTAGTTTCAGTTAATTTTCTAGCCTTGGGTGGAGTTTTGAGGGAAAAAAAGACATTTCAGATTGATGAACGTGTTGGTTTTGACACCAACTCCTTTTCCTCCTCTACTTCAGGGGAGGTTATGAGCCTGGACATGCAAAAGGGTACACAAAGAAATGAGAGCACTGGACATCTGTTCATCATAGTGAGTGGATATAGTGAGACTTTCTGGGGGTTCACTGCTTTGCAATTATTGTAAGACTTAAAAAAATCATGCTGCATAGCTCCTGAACTGCAGTTCTACAGAGGCAGTACGTCTAAAGCATCTCTGTAATTATTGATTAACTTCTCTCACTTTGCTCCTAAAGCATACCAGGAATCATGAATTTTCTGACTAGCTGGACACTGGACACTGTCACTTAGATTCTTAAACACAAATCTGTAAGGTGAGAAAGACAGTATGTATGCTTTTGTAATCATAAAGTAAGATTCCTAAAGCTTAAGATTGATGCTTAAGAGCTACATCAAGTATTCCAGTGATATAAAAGGATAAACCACACATTAGCTTTAATACTTTAATTCATTTCTACTGTAATTGATTTTGGTTTCGATATTGAGGAAAACCCTTGTTAACATGAGGCTCAGGCTCATCTCAGTGTGGGCCTGAATGGGAATACATGTTGTGAAAATAGCTGTTCTTTTGAAAACTTTCAAGCTTTAAACTAATTTGAGAGTCACGATAAAATCATGGCGGTGTAACAATGTACGAGAGATTTAGGAAACACAGCATGCAATGTAGCAAACCAGTTGTAGCCTGATGATACGAAAATATTTAAATATCTATATTTTTAAAGCTTTTTTTGTTGTTATTGTTGTTGTGTTTTGGTTTGCTTTGCTTTTGTTTGTTTGTTTTTTTAACTAGATATTTTGCTAATAATTGCCCATGAGAGGATATTTCTTTGCACAGATAAATGGCCACAATTTTTTCCTGTCTTCTGGAAAATTAATAGCTTTGTTCTAATCAAGACTGACACTACAGCAGTCAAATCCAGATATGTCCTTTTGACCTCTGATAAGCTTTGCACTGTTTTTTTGATGTTGTAAAACAAAACCCTAATGCTACACAAGTAAAAACTTGAAATTGAAATACAGTTGTACCAGTTTTTATTCATCTCTGATTAGTGTTTAAGACGAAACAAGGTGGCTTATCTTACACTGTGCAAGTGCTCTTAAGTGACTGGTAGCGAGCCATCTGGAATTCTTCTGGAAAAAGAAACAGCTGAGGGGAGACGCAATAATAGCTGAAAAATCTTGAGTGCCATTCCTCCTCTGGATAAACAAAGGGACATGAGAAAAGCCATTCCTCCCCACACCACACTGTCATGCCAGGTATTGGCAGATTATTTAAAAGAATGACTTCTTATCTAGGACTAATGGAAATAAATTCCTTAGACTTCAAAATAATTAATAATATTAGCTTTCCTATTTAATATCTGGCACAATACAAAGGCTAAATGTGCTGGAATTCAGGAGTTAATAAAAAGGAACGTGGACAGCTTGTCTCTGGCTGATGGTTTCCAGTATTTTACTAGGGATGTTGTCTTGTTTTTTATTATTTCGTGACTTCAACATTGTTATATGGTTTTAAGTTGGCTCCTCATACTGTGATTCCCACTACTAATCAAATTTGCTTACAATTAGAAATCAGCCTAATTGAAGCACTGCTTGTTAGCTTGATGCTTTTTCTTGCCAGCTAGCGCCTTACAATAATCAGAGTTTATGTGGCTTTATTTCTCTTTTACTTTTCACAGCTTTTCCCTGTTGAAATTCCACTTCTGCAGAGTCACTCTTAATGTCTTTCTAATCCCACGATGATAAATAGAGAGGAATTCAGTCATTCCATCCTCTTCTGTGAAAGAGGGACATCCACTCACCTGTATCAGTGCTCAAACCTGAAACTGTAACAACCAATGATGTAAAAAACCACCCTAACCTTTAGAAAATCCTGCAGCATTCTAAGTCTTGTTTAGTATAACAGTTGTCTTTTATTTCACTAGTTGTCATGGTATCTGATTTTCAGTTGTAGTGGTTTCAGCCTTGTCAGCTCCACAAGTTCAGTTTTGTTGTGTTTTAGTTTTAACGGCTTTCTCCTCCTGGGGAGGAGACAATACCTGGCTGAACTGTGTCCTTTCTCATGCCCCTTAAAAACCTTCCTGGGGCTATTTAGCATCTTTCAAGAATGCTGGGTCCTTCAGGCACTACTCTGCCTAAAAGTTTTGGCTTCTTTGTGCCTTTGCTGTAGCATGCACTGCTTTATTCCTGCTTCTCTTCTGATGATGTAATTTACTGTTCTTAACAGAAAACTTCTAAAAGATATGGCTCAGTCTCCTTGTCTTGTAGCAGAGACAACCAGGATTTATGAGCATATTTTGATTTTTTGGAAGTAGCTTGATTTTCACCACTAAACTGAAATCCTTGCCAGCCGTTTTTTCTCGGCAGCAGTGCTGCTGCTCATCCTGGACCTCTCCAACCCAGAACTGACAACAAATCCTGTCATTTAAAATGGTCTCTCCTTAGGCACTTGGTAGCTGGGAGATCTTGGCAGGTGTGTGGTACGTTTGGTGCAAAAGCCTGGAGGCATCTTTTCACAATTTCTCAAAGATTTTGAAAAGTTTCCAAAGGCTCAATTAGACAAAGGCCCTGTTAGACAAAGGCCCAATGGTGGGTCCTTGCTGAGGGGTGTGAGAAGCCAAAACCGTTGCAGGTCTGAGGGATTCCTCCTCACTCCCAACTGCAGCTTTCCAAGGCAGATTTCCAAGCTTTGTGGGATCGTAGCAAACCTGTGACAATAGTGTTGCTCTGTGGGGGTGTTTGCCCTGCAGCAAAAACAAGCGGCACATCCAAGCGCGTCTCTGTGCTCTTGGAACAGCATCCCAGGCTTAGCGTTGTGGGGTACTGAACAACCGTGAGATTTGTGAGCCCCTAAGTCGATGCCAGTTAAAACACAGGAAAAGTTTTCATTGATCTTACCGAAATATTTCCTTTCTGTAGACCAACCGTCACTTTGAGCTGGGTTACTCTGATCTGCTGAGAAGTACTGGATGATCAGGTGTCTGCAAATCGTAACTCAAAATGTTGGCAAATCCAAGATGCTGAGCATGAACAAAGGTGCTTTCTCAATTGTGTGAAAGATAAGAAAGTAGTTTATATGTTTTTGCTGATGTACAGAAATTGATTGGTATTTTTGTTTTATTTTTGGTCACTTTCTAATGTGAAAATGCACATTGGTTTTATTTCTCATTGTCTCCCTAAAGTATTAAGAAATCCTGTACGGGACATTAATGTCTATATCACAGAATCACAGAATCACAGAATCACAGAATATTATGAGTTGGAAGGGACCCACAAGGATCATCTAGTCCAACTCACCACCTAACACCCGTACAGAGACCGAGAGCACATCCTAGACCGTAACACCAACCTAGATCCCTCACAGTCTAGCAGGCCACTCCGAGCCGGAAGGGGTCCAGGGTCATCCAGCCCTACACCCCCCAGCTCATTAAAAATGTTAATTGGATATGTAGTAAGTAAATAATTTATATCACTGGGAGTGATAATGTTTCGCTGATATGATTTCAGTGCAGGGAAAAGATATGAAAAAGGGTTTTTTTGGTTATTCTGGGACCTGCTGCCATTTGGACATCACAGTTTAAATGGAAGGATGAAACTTGCCTTCATTTTATTAGGTTCTGCAAAGATAACTTCTTAAACCTAGCTTACATAAAGAAATTCCTTTAAAAGATGAGTGTTAAGAATTTCTGCCAAATATTTATATACCTTAAAATAGCTCATCCTCTGGAATTTAATAATAGTACACTATGGTTTTAGCCTTTAATTAACTCCTTTTGCTCTATTATAGCAACATAAAGGGATTGCAAGCATGAATAGCCAAATGTTTTCCAGGTACAATGCAATCCTGCTCTGGCTTCTCTTCTGCGTAGTCTTGGTGGGTTGTCTAGCTCTGTGTGGTGCTCTGTGGGGACTAATCCACTGGAACTGCTCTGCCCTTGCAGCAGGCACTGCTAAAAGACTGTAAGGACCACTCACCCATTTCACTGGAGAAGGACCTGGAGTCCAAATTTGGATGTGTATTCTTAAATACCTTGTGTCTGCTTTGCCAGGGAGTGCGAACCTGTATCTCATTTGCATTCTCTGCCCACTAAGGTCTGCTCACAATCTCAAAATAATATATAGCTCTGTTGTTGTGTAGATTCACACCTTGATTCCAGAGTAGACTGATAAAGAAATGAAAGGTCAGCTAGAAGTTTATCTGATTAAAGCTAATCCTATTGGAGTAGCAAACTCTTAGACCAGGGCACAAAAATGCAACTAATGCCTCTCCTCATTCCTACAGGAGGTAGCCGGTGTCTTTCTTAATGTTTTGAGTCTTTTTTGTGAAGATGAAAGCATGTGATGAGGAGAAACTACCCTTTAATTGCTATTCTCGCTCATTTATAGACTTGCACGCGTACTCTTTTCAGTAGCTATTTGCCAGTATTAACCAATATATCAACAACACGACCTCCACCACCACCAGCAGCTACATAACTTCAAACTTTTCCATGGTTTTAAAATTTCCAGAGCCAGTACTTTGGCCAGGATGAAGTAATGCCTGGCTGAGATCAGCCCTCTGTATGCAGAGCAGTTAGCTGAAACTTGTTTGCAACCAGGAGATAACCCGTGATGGTGGACACGTATGGCTGATCTTGCCTTTGCCCATTTGAGTGTTGACTGAGGCGTGTGCATGTGTGTTACAAAATCCAGAGCTCTGTATACTGCAAATGGTGAGAAGGTGAAGGCAGACAGATGTTCATCTCCTGTGGGAAGGTGCTGGATGGTGAAGCTCCGTCGGTCTTGTACTGCCTTCATCTCCTGGAGGAAGGTGGATATCCCACTGGTCGTTCTATGGTCTTGTGGAAAAGGGTACAGAGGTATGAGGTTCTCCTGCCATTCATTGCAATGACACCAGCTTATACCACTAAAGGACCCACTCTATGGTGTCATAAGATGTAATTTTCCTTCCTAGACAGGTCTGTAGTCAACAGGATTTGGCTTCTTGGGAGAAAAAGAAAGTCCAGTTTAGTTCAAAAAAGACTTAGCAGAGCTGATCTGAAAATCGTGATTTCTCTTTTAGGAGAACCCAGCTGGGATCTTGCCTAACTTTGGGTGTCTACTCTGAAGTTGCCTTTGTGTTCTAAACATGGGTGTTACTTTATGTATGTGTTAGAGAGATAATTAATACTGTCTGTGGATATAAAGAATTGTTTGTTTAATACTGTTCATGGATATAAAGAATGGTTTGTTTCATCCTTGAGTTGAAATATACTTTTGGACAGGTGACTCATACCTTAACTCCTGTATTTTCAAGGCCTCCATTGCTTATACTGGGAGCCTTGATACCTACCTCAGATGTAAATACATATGCAGGAGGCCCTTGAAGCTAGGTGGGGTGACTCTGATCTGCCAGTTCCTCCTGATCTGTGAACAATGTAAGTCAGTGACAGCTCAAATTGTTTCTGCAGCAATTACACAGAGCAGCAATTACAAGAAGTGGCACTGGAGGTACAGGAAAATGGGGCGGAGAAAAAGAGAGAGAAGAGAACACAGCAGGGATATTGACCATGCTGTGAAATCTTCAGCCTAAGCCTGTTCTAGAGGCCAGTGATGTGGTAGTGAGTGCTACACAATCACTTCTGAAGTTACGATTTGTGCAGCAGGAGAGGGCTTCTCACCAGGAGGGACCTCAGCTTCTTCCTGGGACATCTCTGCCTGCCTTACTTTTAGGGGTGCAGGAGAATGGCCTTGGAGTTTTGTCAGGGACAGAATCCCCATTGAGTTGGTGAAAAAACTGTGCAACGGTCTCCAACAGGGTGAGACTATGGGCAGGCAAGAGCAGAGGGAGGTAACAGAGGAAGCTTAGTTTGACTTTTGTATGCAGCGAGAGGGAAGCTCTGACAAAGGACACCGTGTCCCTCCTTCCAGGAGGCAGTGTTATCTCTCTGCCTCCCTGTTATGTTATCAGCTCTCCCAAGTGTACCCCAGGGCATGGAATTGTGGTCCAAGGGTCCCTCTCCTGCATCGGAGCAAGAGCTTGGCAGCAGGGAGACTGAGGAAAGAAGCTGGAGGAGTCCCTTAGAATCTGCCACTAGACATAAGTTGCAAAAACCCCAGCAACAGCCTAGGCAAATACTGGGCTAGATCAACAGGTGCATAAAACTAGTTGGAGTACCCTTATGGTGATATTGCAAAATGCAGTTTCCAACCAGCCCTGTTGGCCCTGGCAGCTGCCTCAGAAACCCTGTGGGACAGGAGCACTCCCTGTGCAGCAGGGCATGTTTAGCAGAGGGCACCTCTTTGTTTGGCTTCCCCTGGTCACCGTGGCCAAAAGGCTGATCAGCTGGTGTCAGCTGCCTCTGCAGCTCTTGGCATATGAATTACTTGCAGAGCAGAAAGTGAATGTTTAATATGACATCTGGTTTCAATCCATAAATATATTCGTATATGAAAAAAATACAGAAAATGTAGATGTATACATATGTGTAGAGGTTTTCCTACAGGATATTATTAGGCCTGCCACCAGAATAATTGGAGCATTATTTCTGAACTCTGCTCTCCACCCTACCATAGGAAATCACCCCAATCAGGCTGTTGGTCTGGTGTCCTTCCCATGGGGCTGTCTCTTCCTTGGTAGTGCTATTTCCCGCTTCGAAAAGGACGACTTCAGCTGTCTTCAGCTGCAGAAGTGGAGCCACCTTCTCTCACACATGCCTGACTTATAGACCATTTTAAAGTATGCCATGGGGGCGTCTAATATGCTAATGAAGAAAGTGGGTGGAATAGCAGGAATTTGAGCACAGCTAAAAATGTAAGTGCCTAACAATTGCAAATCAGCCTGCGCTGAAGTTACCTAAATGTGTTGGCATCGGTGGAAGGTGGGTGCCTCCACACCTCTTGTCAGTTCTCAGTGAGTACATAGCTAAAAAAACCCCGTACGCCTCTGTATATGGGCCTACTGTTTTAGCCAGGGTTATCAGCAAAGGTTTACACCAAAGTCCTTGAAAAATACAGTTACCTACTTTCCACTCTTATTCATACAGTAGGAGGAACAGTTTCTCCATGCAAACACATCCTAGGCTGGTTGCAGGCATAGTATTTTAGATATATCATGACATCTGGGTGTATGAAGAGAACTAAGTGTTATCATGAAATGGACTTCTAAAAGCTCGGTTAGATCCATGTCTGGGATGTAAAAATTAAGATTCTGCATCTTGTGGCTTGTAGCAGAGCTACAAATCACTCACAGATTAGTGTTTAGGGGTATAAAAGTACATGTTGGTTTTGTTTCTGCAGCTAAAGCCCAGATCTTTGCTGAGTGATATGATCTAGATGTAGAGGATAGGTTAGTTGGATTATAGGTTGGACTAGATGATCTAAAGGTCCTTTCCAGCCTTATCTATACTGTGATCTTCCATTGCTACTTTTATGTGATTTGTTTATCACCATTGGGATTTTGTTTACCACATCCTGCTGAGGCCAAGCCATCCATGACAAAAGGGACCAGTGTACAGGAGATGATGCTCACAAAGTTTAGTCTGACCAGTATGTTACATGCCTCTTTGGTAAATGTTAGCAGGAAAGACTGTCACAGGAAAGGCTGAAGCAGAGTTATAGACACAGTGAAAGCATAAAAAAATGAGGAAAGCTTCCCAGGAATGCTGGAAGCAGAGGAGGGGATGGCTCAGATTCTTCCTGCTGATGCAGAGCCTGTTTGAGAGTCTGTGGCTTCTGGGTGCTGAGCTGTGCATGGTCCTGTCCCTGCTCCTGTGGGACACAGGCAATGAGGACAGGCTGTGCAGCTCTGGACTGGGGGAGGGAGGCAAATACAACAACCTCTGTCTGGAGAGGGACTTTTAGCTGAAGGTTAGTATAGCTCTGAGTGCAGACCCAGTAGTGTGGCAAAGAGACCATGTCTGAGGGGCACCAGTGAGATAAGAGGGTAGAAGTGTCAGATAAGCACCAAGTGTGATGTTTAACAGAAACCTGCCAAGGCCAGCTGGATGAGCCACGTGGAGAACATCCAGGAGCAGACTGATCGCCATGGGGATATGTGATGGTAGAGTGAAGGTCTGCAGAGCAGACGAAGGAGGGCTCCAAGCCCCGCAGAAAGCAGCGACAAGAGGAAGTCCCCATAACACCATGAGATTCTCTGCGCATGGAAGGATGACATCCCCTCTGCTGCTGTGCACCGTGAGGCATTGGAGGCTGCTGGCAAGGTTGTGGGCCTGGATGGGACATCCACAGCTGGCGTGTCAGAGGGAAAGAGGCTGATGAGTGAGTGAGATTAAAAAAATAACATGATAGATCTGAGAACAGTGTCAGTCCCTGGAGAGAAAAGAAAGGAAATTGGTACAGAAAACCACAGAGCTGTGAGTTTGTGGGTGAGGGAATCCAGGAGAGCTGCTAGAGGTGCTGGGGGAGCGTGGGAGGTGAGAGGAGGGAGGAGGAGTAAACATTTGGGTGAAGGCGTGTATCTTTCTGTCCCAGGATTATCTGCTAAGTGCTGCAGCCAAATCCGTGTTTGCTGGGTCCCAGCTGCTCAGCAACCAGCCTCCTGCAGCTGCGCTTTTACCAGCCTTGCTGCCTGGAGAAGAGGGGAGGATGGCTTGTAAAAGGGTTGTTTGCTCTGTTACAGTGTGGCAGAGATTATGCACAGTTTGGGGACTGTGAATATTAACAGCAAACTCTAGTGCAGGAGAGGATGGACCAGGATTTCAGTGCCCTCTGAAAGCCAAAACCATGTCAATTTTTTTCCCCTGGGATTTCTGAAGCTCCCAGGGAAAGGCGGGGGTGACACTCAGAGGTGTTTGTGATTGCAGTGTAGCTGGGTGTTGCACCTCTAAGGCCCATGTGAATTAACTCAATTTTTCAGTTTGATTTGAGCCAAAACTTTTCTTTTTTTCTTGCTGAAATAAGCGAACAAGCAAAATTATTTCAGCTTTCATTCTTTGCTTTAGTAACAGGAGTACATTGGCTTTTCTTAAGACACCACTCCTGAAGATGTAAGCGGAGGTGGAGACTCGCTTCTTGCCTGCTGGTGAAGATGCTGGTTTTGGACGTGAGTGACAAGACTGAGGTTGCACCATTTCCTGAGACAGGTGTGAGCTGTGCTCTCCCAGGTTGAGGCAATTGAGGACATTGAAAGAGGGAAGAGAAAGGGCTCCTCATGCCCTTCAGTGTTGCTTCGTTGCCTTAATTGTATATAAACATATATGTATATATTTAGTCACACGAGTGTCAGTCTCAGTTCTGATGATTAGGATATTCATTAAGTAACAGGGACAGCTGAGTTTGGGAAATGGCTCCTAGGATAAGGAGAAAGATTTCAAGCAACTGAGATGAAGCGAATCCTGTCGGACAGTGCCAGCAATGTCTGTAGTGTGGTTTGCAGGTCAAAAAATAAGAGAGTTGGAAGGGTTTGTACATCAGTCTTATGTCAGCATTGAGTCCCTTGTTAGTACACCAGGAACAGGATTGCCACACATGATTGCTTGTTTTCTATCCATTCCTGAAGGATAAATCCAAGGTTGTATTTTTAATGCCAGAAATATTTCTAATTTCTTCCTGTTCACAAGCACTCATCAGGCTGTCTAAAGGTGTTGAACACAGCACACCTGCGGAGATCTCGCACTTGTTCTTTGTGCCAGCAATGCTCTTGCTGCAACTGTCTCCTTATCCAGGAAGCTGGATCTGGGCTTTGTAGCAATAATGTCAACTAAAGCTGTGAAATCAGATCATCTCAGGAGGCAATGCTACCCTATTAATTGAGGTTACCTTATTGCTATGAGAAAGCTTGGAAATTTGAAAAATACTGGTGAAATCGATTTTGGAGTTGTTGAGTGGAGGTTTTCTCAGAAACATTTGCAATGGTTAGAAAACAACGTAAAAATGGAGAACCCTGGAACTTGCAGTCATAGGGCAAACTACTCACATTCTTCTTGGTAGCTGGTACATAGGAATGAATGCAAACAGATTTGTGTGTGGTTAGATTTATCTTTTCCACTTATGTCTAGAGAGCTAATTGATTATCCCCCTTCCCCTCAATTTTGTTATTTCATATTGATGGATGACTCAGTTAATTTAGTTTTTATTGCTATTTAATGACTAAGGATGGTTTTAATATTATGTATTTCATTATTATTAAGTGGTTCAGAATCCGAGCTCAGTCTGGGCTTTTATTAATTATTGTTAATTTTAAAGAAATAAAACCCATTGCAATGTGGGAAGTCAGGAAAAGGCAAAGGTATGAAACAGCATTATCAGGATGTGCTATATTGCCTGCAGCAAGATTTCTCTCTCTTTCTCCTTGTTTAATGTGTGTTTATTTGCTTTTTCTTTTTTCCATCCTGACAGTATAAAGGAGAAAGTGATTGCTGATGCTAAGGGATTTTAGTCTTTGATACAGAAAGAGTACAGCCTGCAAACATGACAAAGAGTTCTTGGTCTTATTTTGAAGCATTTAATTGTCTTTAGTAGTATCAGAATCTGGCTCCAAATATGTTTGGATTATGTACTCCACAGAAAATGTTCAATATTATGTGCATCAAAATTAAGAATCTGAATGTGCCTTTCCTTTAAATGGGAAATAGATTTTTCTTTGAAAACAAGAACCAGATTCTAGTTGCACTTTCACTGGTGGGATCTGTTGCAATGCATGCTCCAGGCCTTAGAACTGCCAAATATTCAGTCATCCCAAAGCCAGGTCTTTCCTCCAGCTCCTATTTCCAGATTGTCTTGTATATGTATGCACGTATACATATATTTATATTTATCTAGTGTTTTATAGAACCTTATTTGAAATGGGAACTAGATGAAGTTTAAAATCTAATGTCAGGGAGTTTATCTTGAATGCCATATGGATTGTTTCCATATCTTCATTGTCTTTCTTGTTGTTGTTATGGTATTAGCTCCATACACACCTGACTCTTATGTCCCTTTGTAGAAAGTTTCTGTCACAACACTGGAAATAGTGAGTCACAGATGAATTGACTTGGGGATGTTATGCAGGGCAGCTCTGGAGGCTCATCAGCTCGACCCAAGGGACGATGGTTTCAGCACAGTGCTCTGGCTCTCCCAGGCTGCATTGAGACAAACCAAACCGGCATCTCCCTCTGCAGCAGAAGACATTTCACTCATGGCAGGCATCCCCAGAGTTCTTAACAACGTGTAACCTAGTGATATCTCTACCTTTGGAGTCATTCCCAGCTCACCCAGGCCTGTGCTGCTGGATGGATCTATCTGGAATGGCATAAAACCGGACCAGTACAGGAGAGTCACGCATCTCTGCTCTCTCTCCCCAGGTTTGTTCCCCGGCTCTCTCTCCACGCACTTGTGGCACTTCTTGTGCCACTCATGGCCACAAGCTTCGCATGTGACACCCATCTGCAGCCAAGAGCATACTCCTCACACTTATGATCTCCCAAATGCCCAAAGCACTGGGGAGTTTATAAGGGTTCACTATCAAAACAGAATCTTCCTTTTTCTGCGTGGTTTCTTGCCAATTAGATACAATGTTTCTAACGAAAAAAGATGCTACATGCTGCATTTTTACAGATTCTATGAAAAGCCTGAAGAATGCAGGCAGAGATTCTTCTGGTTATGAAGAATAGCTGAGTCACTGATCATTTAATATAATTTACTAAAAAAACCACACCTCAAATTCTGCCTTTTCACTATGGCTGTGAGACCTGTTCAGACACCTCTCTGCTGAACCAAGGCAGGCAGCATACATGTAGTACTCAGGGCTTTTAATGATTCAGATCTATCTAACCCTGAAATCTCTATTCGGTCATTATTTAGACCTTACCCAGGGGTAATTCCCATTTTATGATGTTGCCTCTCTGGCAGCTGTTTCATTGCTGGCTTTGATGTCTTTTGCTTTTGCTTCGTGCCAGCACCATTCTATCAGCTGAAGTGACTCCTGGTGTTGGTGCTTCTTCTTTTTAAACAGGTTAAGGAAGTTTGAGCTAAAATCCTAGAGTTGTGACTACCCAGAAAGACACTCTGCAGCTCTTGATGTAGATCAGAGCAAACTACAACTGGGAGTACACAGCGCTGGTCAGACCTCATCTTGAGTACTGTGTGCAGTTCTGGGCTCCCCAGTTCAAGAGGGATGTTGAGCTGCTTGAGAGGGTCCAGAGAAGGGCAACGAGGATGGTGAATGGACTGGAGGGTAGGCCCTATGAGGAGCGTCTNGAGTAGACACACACGTACACAGAACAGATTCTTGCTTTTCTTCTGTGTTACTTTCGAGTATGGAAAAATGGTTTCCTACAACCTGCCTTGGTCACCACAGAAGCATTGTGTTTCTGGCCCTGGAGGTGGATGATTTTCATTCTGGAAATGGGTGGACAAGGGTACTTCCACAGTCTTAGAAGTATCTTCCTCCTCTCCTGGCTCTCCTACTCCTCCCTTTCTACAGAACTTTTGGGAACTCTGAATGGAATGGCAGATAATGGCTTTTTTTCCCCCTTGCTTTGCATAACTTCAGTAGCCTCATGGTGAGTAGATGTCCACAAGTACAGGCATTCCTAATATGAAGCCTGATGGCCAAAATCAAAATGAAGCTAGGAAGTGGAAATCTGGGTCCCAGCTTTGTCAGGTGTCCTCAGGCAGACCAGATTGTCTGTACATCCTATTTCCATGTTTGAAATTAATGAAAATAAGACATATCTATTCCACCAGCCTATTTTGAATCTTTATTTACTTCAAATCTTCCAGCATGAAGCAATGCATAGAGGCAAAGATTTTTTTTCTGCTTTTCTGATCTTTGCTGGATTTTAGGAGGAAAATTCCAAATTTGCCTTGTTCCTAGTGTTACAAGCCTTGCTCACAGTAGGAAAGTTTAGCCCCTAAACCTACATATGCTATGTTAGTTTTACTAACAGGAGCTATTACTGTGATGAAAGTCACAGCAGTGTGATAGCACAGCCAGAGCAAATTCCCTCCAACCTGATAAACCACCATACTGCGATGGTCTTGTTGGGTCAAAAAAATTAAAAATAATCATATGCATTCCATAGCTGTGCTGGTGCAACTTCAAAGGGTAGCACACAACTTGAGCAAGGCCTATGGTACTCTTTCTGTTGCTGTGGCTCTGGGTATTTTGGGTGTGAAGAGCTGCGGTCCCTGATTTGCTGTCAAAAGCCTCAAGCACAGACACTGTTGTACCAGCTGAACCTATGGATTTTGATTGTGGGGCAAGGTGGAGCTGAAATAGGCTCCACTGGCGAAATCTGAGTTTTAGCAATATCCTCTGCATTCCTGTTAGAAATGTTTTGCAGTGGACCTAACTCAGACAGGTTCTCATGAGACCGAGGTGGCTTTGCTCAGACAGTGGCAGAAGGAAGCTTTTTGGTACACGAAATGTGATTTCAGAGTAATGTCTATTTTCTTTCTTTTTAACTTTCCCAATCTCTTGCTGGAAAGCTGCTGTTGCAAGTCACGGCTGGGCAGGTAACCATCTGTTAATGAGTAATCCTTGTGTCTGATATTGGCATTGATCTGGTCCTATTTTGCAATGTAATGCAAAATGTCCTGAGCGGGCATGTTTGGAGCTCCCTGTTATTGATATACATGATTTTAATTAGCTCCTGAAGTGAAAGAGACAGGAAACCTCTGGATGACAAATCATGTCTGGTTGTAAACAGCATTGGATGAGTTCCTCCAGAGGTACCGTTCAGTGCTTGCTGATTACACCAGGGACCATCTCCAAGGGTTAGGCACTTTGTAAACTCTTGATTCATTGTGGGTTAGGGAGAGTCATTCCCTACATGGCATCCCCTTCCACCTGCAAAGACATTAATGATTAACAATGATAACAGCTCTGCTTACTTAGAAAACTAAAATCCCGAAAAGTCAAGTAAATCTCAGTCCCTTATGAAAGCTCGTTGCTGATTCACCCTCCTGCTTCAGCCCAGCCCTGGAAGTTTCCTTTTGCCAGGCAAAACCTTAATGAGAGGAAAGCAAAGATGAAAGTCTATGTTCCTTTCACTGTTGTCTTGGCTCTGACTCTGAGCAGTGATTGTGCAAGGATGGTAAGTCTGATTCTTCTGTTCTGCTGTGCTGCCTGGCAGGACCACATTGCCTTGGGTTTGGATAAGTGAAGCCGCTGAACAGACCAAGAGGATGAGAGCTCCAAAAATGGATTTGCCAGATAAAGGCTAACAACAGTACTGACTGAATGGGAGGCCTGTGGGGTAGCTGATATTCTACATTTATGTGTTTAAAGCAATTGCTTACATCCATGCCCTGCTAGGAAGGATGAATGGGAGAAAAGGAAGGACCATAAAAATTGAAATACTTTGAAAATACGTCTCAGACGTTGACACAAGGAGGAACCTGCATGGTAGGAGAGTTCTCCCTGCCAGAACTTACTGTTGTATGGTAACTGAACAGGCCAGCTTAGGTAGCTATCTTGTTCTTTTCAGATATCTACCTATTTTCATGTCATACCCCTTTGTTTTGTCAACATATGCTTTGTGTCTTTTGGGGAGTGTGCCTGCCAGGCATCTGAAGCACTACTGAGCATGCCCACGATGCTTTGACTTTGCCAGTTTGATTAAATCCCGCCATGGCCTGGCATCATCCGTGCACTAGCAGGGCAGCTAACAGCCTGAACCCTTTGCAGTGGAGCCTTATGAGCAGCTTTATTTCACTAACTAGGTTAAAACTAGTTCAAATACACTTAAACAATGCTATAATCCTAACTATCCCAGAGGATTACAAAAGTATATCCTCAGATGTTACATGTGGGAGCAGAGAGGAATACTCATGGTGCCAAGGTAAAGATCATCGCTGGCTGAAGCTGTTGCAGACTGCTCAGTGCTGGCAGAGTCAGCACAGAGTGCAAAAACTGGTTTTTTCCCACAGAATTGTTCAAGCTTTCCTTAACTCTCATTTTTTATGTCCTGTTTCCATGTTCATGATGTGTTTCTTCTTTGACTGCTTTTTTAATATTTTCCTTTTGCTATAGTTCAGTTGCCAGCGCTGCAACCGTTAGTAACAGCAGCACTTTATATGTATTATCGTTTTTTGTTATTTCCTGTGGCTTAAAATCACCTCAGCCTAGTGCTCTTCGCTTGCTGATTGACAAACCCAAACACAGTTAGAGGTTTCTTTTGTAACTAATACCCTGGGGGATCCAGCAAAACTGCAGGAAAAGTTAAATATTATTTGTAACTGTGAACTGGCCTAGAACGCATGTATGGTTCCTGGCGAGAAAAATAGGAGATGTGCCCCTTGGCAATAGGAATACGTAGTGTATAATGGAACAGAGCTTTGGCCTTTGTTGTGCTGTGCTGGGTTTCCCTGCTTTAGCAGAGACCTTTCATGAGGCAATGTGAATCTACCCTCTTTCCCCAGACTGTGGCATACCAAAAGTCCCATGCAAATGATGATATCTTCATAGAAGCATTGGGAGAAATGCATTTTCAGGGCACCCCGGAAAATACATTTGTGCCAATAAGATGGTTCCCTGAGTCAGTTTGTGTCTACAATCCACATTCTCTTTTTCTCTTTGTAGCACTACAAATCTGAGGCAGGAAGACACTCAAAACATGGGTTCACTCGCCCACAAGGTACAAAGTCAAATCCAATAGGTTTCGTGACATTAAGAATGATCTGCTTGTCTGTATCTATGCTGTGCAAGTCAGTAGAAAGCCTGTCTTTGTTTCAACATGAATAAGGATTATGGAATGGCTATGCCAATATTAATTTCTGTGTAAAGGGGAATTTGGGACTAGCTCAGGAATCTCGGGTAATTTTCCTTCAGGTGTGGATTAATGGGAAGGTGCTGATGGGGTTTTAGTTTGTCTGAGCTGGTGTGGCTTTCTATTCACTCATAACACGGTGTGGTTGGAGATATACAACTCCCTTTAATTAGAATTATGTCTGCCCTGCGACTTTAAAAGGCATAAACTCTTTCTATGTACAGGTTCAATTTCTACCACAGCCCTTGGTCTCTCTGCAAAAGAAGGTTTTGAGCCCCATGCACTTTGCTGAGTTGCAGTTGTTCTGATGACACCCAACCATCAGACATCCTGGCTGTGTGCAGACATTTCAGATTTCCATTTTAAAATATTTTATCATCCTGTGCTTTTGCTAATAAAGATTTTGTGAATGTGGCCATTAGTAGTGTCTTCATAGCTTGTAGCAGTATTCAATAGCCTTTGGGATGCAACATATCTTCTGAACAGAGACGTGTTTTCTCAGCTCTCCTAACTGCTTATAATGAGAAGTATCAGACAGAGAAGGTTGGTATCTGAACATTTTCTGAATTAGTTCAGGCAATGAAAAGAAAAGAGGATGACAGAGGGGCTGGCATTTGTTATTTCATATTGACAGAGAGGGAGACAGGGCAGATTCAGTGACCGCAATTCCAACTGTTTAGGAAAGGTTTGGGCCAACAGGATGGGTTATTTTTTTCTGTAATGCTAAGAACTGACTTTGGAAGCTCATTGAGATGACGAGTGTGGGCCTGTGAGGGTTAACAGGTATCGTGAGGGCATGCAGGACCCCCAGCCATCATGGAAGGAGCAAGCTCAGGACAAGGAGCAGTCATTCATTGTCTCTAAGAAATGGAAATGTATTGTGTTGTCAGTTTGGTTGTACGCCCCATTTCTCTCCTGTGACAGTGGTTGGCTTCCCATTCAAGCTTCAGGCTTTCAAAACTGATTGCTTTTAGTTTAATGGTTAAATAAGCTCTGACAGTTCTTCATTGTCTTTTTTCTCTTCAGCCTCTCTCATTCTCAAGACTTGTCTTGAAGGATTTTTTTCTGATAGGCTCCCAATAGACTCTCTTAGACTCCCACCACCCTTCCTTAGACTGCCATCACTGACGTGGGGAATGTAAAATTTGCCCTTTTTAGACCCTGGTCCCATCAATTTCTCCCAACTTGTAAGGAATCTGCTTATTCCAAAGGGAGGGTGGTATGACCAAAATTATCTGTCTACCCCCAAACTTTAAATCCACCTTCCCCCTGACTGTTTCTATTTCAGTTTGTACTGTCTGGTTCCTTAATTATTTTTAAAAGATATTAAAATGTGATATGAAGCCTGAAAGGATATAACTTCAGAAATTACTTTAATATGCAATTACAGTACAACATAATTAGAAATTATAATTGCAATTAATGAATGTAGTTGGCATTTACTGTACCAAAAATTGCAATATATTTTGAACTGAAATGATCTGAGATCTTTATGCTGCCATGGAGCCCATTAAGATCTGTTGATTTGATCATTATGTAGGATTTTAAGCCTCTTATAAACTAGAACTTGCAGAGACACAGAGTCCAAAGTGCAGACGAAAAACGTGTAGATATCTATCTTCATAATTTCATATAAGAGGGTATGATATATATACCTGTGGGTTTGTGTTCAGCTGCATGATGAGTTTTTATTCTTGTATTTCAGTGTTTACGGAGGATGGAAATTTATGCAAATTTCCTTTCCGGTTCGGTGGAAGGCTTTATCACTCGTGTATATCAAATATGTTTTCCAGAAAGAAATGGTAAGTTGATACTGCTCATAAATGAAGACAGCATTCAAATGAAAATGTCATCCTTTCAGTGCTTTAATCTTGCTTTTGGAATAATTAACTTGAGCTTGATGTTGTGCCCAAGCAGTCCGGTGCAGTTCTGTTGACAGTCATGGCCCTCAGGTCAAGAGTTGTGCTCAGGGGGAAGGCAGCCCAGGCGCTGTGCCTCCAGTGCCACAGAAAGCTCAGGAACAGCAGAAATGTTCCCTCACTGCCCTTTGTGTTGGAACTGCAACTTACATGAGTGACAAGAGCTTGTACAGAGAGAGCAGAACTGGCTGAATGACCTGATAAAAACCCTCTGCTCAGGGAGAGAGATACAGACACCTGTAAGAGAGGACACTTGGTTAAGAAATGGTTTGATTTGTGTGGGCTGTACTTGTATTGCAGAAGAGACCATCTGATTTTTGAGGAAAGTTGGTTCCCTGCTCTCTCTCCCCGCCGTATCTCTTAATTTCTATTCAGGTTGGCACCAGGCCCCTTTTGGACAGTGCAGTACCAAGAAGTGAGGTATTACTCCTGTTTGTTGGGTAATGATTTATTCTACTAATGTGTTTAAAGCCAGGTCTCCTTCTTTTGGGCAAAGGTTACTCTTTTACTTATGCAGAAGTTTTTAGAACTATTCATGATTCATTTTGGGGCAGGGGCAGTCAGACAGGAAGACGACTGAAGCAAGTATTGGATAAATGAAATTAACTTTGCAGACAAAGCCATATAATAGGTGTATATTAACAGAAACCAAATGCAACAAAGTGGGGAATATGTGGGTACCAGTAATGTGAAAATATACACCCAGATGAACCATGTGAAAGGTAAACACTTGCATGTTTTCAGGGTGGAGATAATACTTTAGAGTTTATTTTACTCGCCCATGCACGGCAGAACTCTCATTTTTTATCCTAGGCTGTCTAATGTTTCATGATTTGTGGCATCTTTCTGATGACATATCTGTTTTAAGTGGTGGTGCCATGTAAAGAGCACAACACACACCTGCTTACACAAATAGACGTAGAGCTCAGGCCAGGAGACCACTTCAGAGTTTCCCCAATATCCACAGATACGACCCAGATAAGAAAAGCCTTCAGGAAACAAGAATTTGAGACTACCTTAACTAAAGAATGGGAACTGGAATAATTTTCCAGTTTGAACCCTGTCTTTGATGAACTGTAGCCCAAAGAGTTTGACCTTTGGACCCACTTAATTTCATGAAAAGCTTAAGAGGGGTTCTGTTAATACATGACACTCTGTGTATTTGTTTTTGGCCAGTTAGGCCGCAGAAATGGAAAAACCTGTGAATGGATGGGATCCAAGGCTAGAGCACACTTTAGAGCTGACCTTGGACAACTTGCTTGCATGCTTCTGATATTTTAAAAGCCATTTACAAGCAGGGAGATGAGGAGGAGGACAGCTGGAGCTGTTTGGTTTTGACAGGCCATTTCACCCTATGAGTGACCTTCTGGCCAGTGTTTACTCATCACTCATAAGCTAAAAGCAACTTAATGTGTGACTTGAGGTCCGGAGATGCTGGGAAAGGGCCCTGAATAGCAGTTGGGAAACCTGTTCCTGTATTTTTGTGTGACTTGGAACTAACCCAGGCTTGACTTATGCTGACTAACTGATCCATGGGGACCTGGTAGGCAGCAGGTGAGGGCAAGTCTTGTGTCTTTCCTGGTCCTGTGTTCCTGCAAGCTGCTTGTAAGGCCAGAGGTGATGGGAGGCTGGATCCAACCCGCCTCTTTGGGGGCAAGTGCAAGGAGACCAGACCAGGAGAGCGCTGGTTTATGCATTTAAGTTCACGTCCTTAGTCCTTAAGTCATATTTTAAGGCAGAAATGTACAGTGCAGGCCAAGTCCTACTCCAGTTGGTTTTAATTTTATGTTTTCTTATATTACATATGACACAGATACTTTGTTTCCCCATAAATCACCTCCTAACTGCAGAAAGCTCTCCCTACTTTTTATGAAAGCATCAAACAAGCTGTATCCATAAATATTTAAAATACAGGAAAGAAGACAGAATAATTGTAGTACTTAAATAACAGACTTACTCTAACAGCATCCTGCATAGCATTTCCCTTTAATTATAATTTGTTTTCACGGATACATTTCTATTTAGTGGCCTCTTACCAAGTACTAAAGATAGCTTGTAAATTTGCCTTTTGTGATGAAGAGAAAAGCACCCAGCTTGTATTGCTACTGAATTTCATTGGTACCTCCAGAAAGGCAGAGCAGCGTAGGGACAGACAAAATGGGGGTGCAGCGAACATCCATGAGAGCAAATGAGGAGGGTCGTCTCAACTGGACCAAGCTGTGGCTGCAGTGAAGCTGTCAGCATCCTGTGTCCCATGATGGGATGGGCTCCTCTGAGGTTCTGTTCAAGAGGAATGCCAGGAGCAGACCTGGCTGTAAATTGGAGGGTGTTGACTTGTACCCTGGAGAAGCCTTGTTGTATGCTTGAGTGCTGGATGGGATGTGTGGGTCCCCTGTGGAAAGGTAGGCTTAGGTCTGTGTAGGAAGGGCATGATCTTACCGTGTCCCCTGGAAACAATAACTTTTGACACTTTGGCCACAGTCTAAAAACAGTGCAGAGGAGTTCTTTTTGGCCAGCTGGATTACAGACCTGAGAGTTGATGGAAAGGAGAAGCAGGTTGATCTGGGAGATGTCAAGCAGCAGGTTCTGAATTTTTCTGGTCCTGGTGGTGGTTGGCCTGGTGTTGTTGATTGAAGTCTGGCCAACTCTCATGATCAGGTCAGCACCTAAAAGCATCTCAGACAACATCCAAATCTCAAAAACAGAGGCAGCACGAGGTGTTAAAGCAGAGCTCTTCCATTAGTCTGTCACAAGGCTTTGCTGGCCCTCTAAATCAGTCTATTGTTAAGGCTCTTAATGCTTCTGACGGGTAAGACACCCCGCTTTCCATTTATCTTGCCTGCCAATTAGGCCTCATCCATGACACACTATTTTATTGTCCATTCCCATGTTGTTTACATGTATGGGTTTAAAATGTTATTCATGTCAATCCCTAGCTGTGGACTTTTCTGGTGTAATTAGTTCAGTATCTGTGCCTTTAAGTTTTCACTTTTCTTATTAACAATTTTATATGACAGGCTGATGTAAAGACATTTGCTATCTTATAAACTTTGAGCGTGGGCACATTTTCAAATAGCACAAAGAATTAATAAACCCACTGAGTTGGTCTGGCTGCTGGAGGTCGCATCCCCTAAGACTGAAATATCATCACATTTTTTGTAAGCCTCCACACAAAGAATACATTTTAAAAAGAAAAGGAGGGAGACAAGTGAAGTAGCTTTGAGGATGTGCTGAGGTTCTCCTGGACAGTGAGAGATATGCAGTGGAACATTAAAAAGGGATTATGTGACTGTGAAAGAAGCCTGGCACTGAGCAGAGAGCTTGGCATCATAAGGGAGGACAAACCTCTTCATAGTCACTGCAAGGTGATGGGGAAGGAGTGGGCTGGCTGTGGAGAGCCCTGAGTGGGAGGACCAGTGGGTTGTGGAAAACTGGTAGAAGAAACCACTGTCAGGGTCTCTGATAACAAAAGCATTTAAGATGAAAAATTTGAGATATCCCTTTGCTTAGAATTTGGCCACCCCTGGACTGATTCCAGAGAGCACTGATTTGCCTATAAATGTCTCCCCACTCCTCACCCTGTGTAATGATCAGATATTTCTTACATTTCTTAGGTTTATACAGAGCATTTTCCATTGGTCTCTTCCATGCTGCTCACTGTAACATCACTCTGCTAAATCAGAAATTATGTCAGTCAGAAAAGCCAGAAAATTTTGAATTCTTCTCCTCCCTCATGGCTGGCACAGATAAAGTGTTCAGTCAGGGATGGTTTTGCCAACAGTGACACAAGCAGTGCCAAGAACACTTTTAACTCACTCCTCTCCTTAGTCCTCACGCATACTGGACCATCCTTTAAAAAAGCACAATCCACTTCCCACCAAAGGATAATTGAGAAATATTCATCAACCCACGGCAGAGTTGAGCTGACCTCAATGCCTGTGAGAAAACAGCCTTTTAGGTACATGCCAAGTTAATCTGCACTAGACTACTAAGCACAATTTTTTTAGTGTACCTTGTATAATTTAGGTCACCAAATTTAATATAAGTGGCCTATTGGAATGCTCCATATGAATTAAGCATGTTAAATACCACACAGCATCTAATTAAGAATGAAAGTAGGGCAGTTAAAATGGTACAGATGCATTACAATAAATTTTCAATCTAGCTTATGATGTCCTAGGGTGAAAAAATATTTGATCACACAACTGGTCAAGGTATGTCAAAACCACACGGAATAAAAATGGATCATCGGGCACATTAAATAAACTCTAATTTCTTCTAATGCCACGTAGCTGATATCTATTAACTCTGTATTAAAACTGGTTACAGAGGATGTTTAGGCGGATGGTGCATTGGGATAGGACTTGGACCTCCAAGGTCCAGCCTCAGCTCAGTCACATGCTCCCTGTGTAGCCTTGGGGAAGCCTACAAGTCTCCTTCTGCAGACAAAGAATAGCAGCTCAATGCTTCTTGGAGCGCTCCGAGCCTCAGAGATAACAGATGTGTGAGGGCAAGGGAAGTGTGCAGATAAGTGTTGTCAAAATCTGCCACGGTAGGATTCCCTCAGGCTACAAGGCATGCAGGACTCGGTCCCCTGCTTTGAAAAGAGAAGAGGTTTTATATATGCGTTTGGAAACCACCACCGTGTCAGCTATTTCCTCATTTCATCTAGCAAGTTCCGAAATAAGAATGCTTTAAAGGAACTGAGTGCAAAATACGTTTGTCACTAAAAGTCCCTCTGTGGACAGTCTCCTGCCTTCACAGATTATTAAAGTAACCGTCAGGCATTAAAAACGGACTGGGTCCTGGTTTGCTTGTTTTGTACTGAGCAAAGGAGACATAATTTATTTGCTTTGGTTTTGTTTTTTATTTCTGTCTTTCATTTTATAGTCTTAGAAACAGAAATAATGTTGATTTTTTTTTTCTGGAGGATTTCTTTAAAATCTCAGGACCTGCTTCTACATCTCATTTTTAATCTGCAATTTGAGAGAAATGGAGCAGAGCAACTTTAACAAATGAAAGCATATTTTTGCCTTTGGTGGTAAGAGAATTTGAATGAGAGTGATACTAATTAGAAAAAAAAGAAAAGGCATGAATTTCCAGGTTGCCAAAGTGTGAAGGCCAGGTAGTTTCAGTGCAAGCATCCAAGTTTAAAACTGCACTAAGCTGGACCTTTGATTTTTTTCAGGTGTTCAACAACACCCAACTTTGACCGGGACAGGCGCTGGGGACACTGCACTTTGTTGCCCAAAGACCACACAGGTAAGGGCAGCCATCGCTGGGCTGCTCCAGTTACTTGAATCCTACATTGCAGTGAGGAGGGACGGTGTCTTCAGTACAACTTTTATTTAGTGTACACAGAACAAGCATTCACATCAGCTGTTTCCATAATCGCTCTGTGACTCTTCAGAGCCATAGCATTAAATTACGAAGATCACACAGTCTTTAATTCACTCTCTGTCCGCTAATTTGAAGTCATAGAGAGAAATTACAGTAGCGTCAACATGGAAATCTGAACTCCTGTTGGAGCTGAGCACAGAGGTGATCATCTACTTTAGTATAGTGGTGACTGTCCCCACCTGTCACGCAGGAGACCGGGGTTCCATTGCCCGACAGTGGTGCCATTGAAGAGTCGGGCTTGATGACCCTTGTGGGTCCCTTCCAACTCAGAATATTCTGTAATCTTCTCCTCCCTCACATCTTTGACATGACTTTTAGCTTTTCCTTCATTTAATCAGCTACATTTTCCTGTCTGTTTGACCAGTTACTTTTTCAGGAGGCACAGAAATATTTGACGTGCTGTACAATACACAGCCATCATTTTTAGCTATCGTTTCTTCTTTCATGGGAAAAAGCAGACCTCAAAACCAGACTTCCTCAGGCTTTGTGCTGTCAGAGAACACAAAAGGGCACACATGTTCATTGCAGGAGTTCTAAGGGACAATGAGAGGATTACTTAGGTGAACAGTGCTTCATGTGGTCACCACACTACAGTGCTACAATTACCTCATTGCAAAAGTCTGTCTAAAATAGGAAGTCAAGGTCTGCAGAAAACTCTTCTTTCTCTACGTATACAGATTTAAATCACTTTAGTTGACACAAAGGGCAAAAGCACCACATCCAAGAAGTTCAGTTGGGAACATCCATCCCTGTCCTCAGCAGTACCTCAGTGACTGGCTTTTGTTTGTCTTTGTCTCCCCAGCTCCACATTTCATGATGCTGGGGAATCTCATTTTATAAGGAATGTACAGATCTAGTTCTCAATTCATACAGCAACAGACCAGCATTGAAAAATCAAATGTTGCACTGGTCAAACTAGATGCCTGTGAGGTTTTTTTTCTGTATCTGTGTCTAAATGCAAACGTCATCTGCCTCAGAAATCCACTTTAGTACAGTGGTAAGTGCCCCCACCTGGTGTGTGGGAGACCCGGGTTCGATTCCCGCCAGGGAGACAGTGTTAAGAGTTGGACTCGATGATCCTTGTGGGTCCCTTCCAACTCGGAATATTCTGTGATTCTGTGATTTAGTCTGCAGGATATGACCAGCTGCCCTAAGACATTCACTTCCCACTTTCAAATGAAGGGCATTTCCACCAGGGAATTCTCTGCAGTGTAAGGATTGTTAGTGCCAAGCTGACTGTGATCCACCAGAGCTCTTGAAAAGCCAATGTTACCTGAATAATGCTGACAGTCTAAAATCAAGCAGTGCATAGCATCAACTTTTTAAACTTAATGTCTTTAAATTATTTTCCAGCCTGGCTTTATAGCAGATTAACAGTAGATCAGAGACAAGTGACCTCACCCAAAACCAAGCAGCAGTGTATGTGCCTTTGTAATGTAAGTGTGTCAGATGTGAATGTAGACTTTATAGGCAGCTTATGCTTACAAGAGTCAGACTATGGGGGTGCACTTAGTTATTTGTGAGTGGCCCCCCAGAGCTTCAAGTGTTGGTAACTGTAACTTCTGACTGCTTTAATCCTCTGCTGAAACACTGTCATGGTGACAGCTGGATGACTCAAAGAGACTTCCAGGAGCAGAAAGAGGTCTTCAAGCCTACTGTTCCACTTTCTGGGGATGCCTCGTGGCAGCTCTGTCCCTCTGTCTGCCCATCACCATTGTCTTGTCAGATATTTGGCTGTCTGCAAGCCTTTTTGGGTTTCCTGACTCATTTTTGCCTGTTACTCACAACAGTGTTGGATAGGGAAGGTTGGAACAAGAAATCCACCCTGTCTGCCTGATCCTCGCTGAAGGGTATCTCTGAACATCAGTCAGGGCTTTCCCTGGCTACTGTTTTTTGTCCAGATAGTGCCCTCCAAAACAGAGAGAGGAAAGTAAAGAGAAAAAGGATGAGAAGAGAACTCTGCTGACTGTTGCAAAATAAATAAAAATCCTTTATTTCTGGAAGCATTTAGAACTTTAAAAATTAGATAAATATTCTTTAGCTGTTATTTTATTTATAAACATAAGTCTACTTTTTTTTTTTTTCAAAGCAACAAGCACTGTATTTGGACTTGGAAAATATTTCTTAGATCATCAGCCATAGCTTAAAGAGCAAAGGTTTATGGTGAGGTTGAAAGGAAAAGAGACATAATGGATGAAGGGAATTTCAAGCAAACAGGAAGAAAGTTCACCCCTTGAAGACAACTGGGAAGAAATTAGCAGTCAAACTAAACAATGCTGATCTTTAACATAATACAATTTTGTTGGGAAAAATCCACTAAAATATTAAATTTTTAGGGGAATCTCAGGCACTTTATAGAAACTTGAAAAACAAGGTAAAATGAAATTTCAGGGTGAAAGTATCCTTTGGCCAGGAGGGGTTGGTGACAAGTGTGTCAACTGCAATGGAGAATGAGTTTCTTGAAAGCAAAGGTTGAAGCACAAACTCTTTCTAGGCCAAGAATATCATGTGTATATGGGGAATCTACTTCAAAACATTGTAGTTGCTTACAAATCAATGTTAAGCAAGTGTTGGAGGCATTGATCCAGAAAAATACATCTGCCAAATTTAAGAGAAAGTTTAACCAAACAGCCTTTAAGCTTCGGGATGAAGTGAAGCTTGCCTATGACATTTCTTCTGGAAGGAGGTGTTAGTACTGAACTGTGCAGTCAGAGCTTGCTGCATCAGCATCCAAAGCCCTTGTTCAACTCCCCCTGAACCTGTGTGAGCGATATTCCTGCCTTCAAAGGGTATTTGTTGAGGTTTCCAGATTTTCTCCCCTCCTACCCAAGGGATACCTGTGTAGTAGCTGCCAAATGAGAGCCCCTTCATACACATAGACCAAATGCGCTGTGCACGCATAGCTTGTATACATGTACACATGTGGATAAATGTGCAATGCCCCTATATGTAGGACTTCCAGATCTTGGGCAGTCTGGTAGGACCTACTGCTCTGAATGTCTGGAACGCTTGGACAAATGGCCAAAACCTCAGGGAAGCCCAGATGCAGGAAATAAGTGCCAGACAGTGAGTATTTTTAAGATACATCTGAACTGATACAGAAAGGAGTAGAGCAGTGTGGGCTGTGCAGGCAGCAGGAAAAAGTGTCATCCCAGGAGAGGCTCTGGGGAAGATGGGTGGCAAGAAACAGTTTTTTTGGGAAATAGGGTAGAAGGGTGAGACAAGGCTACTGCTCATTCAGCAGTGACTCAGAGAGGTGAAGCTGAAGTCAAGATGACTGCTACCAAGCATGGAGTGTTTTGTTCATGAGGGTGCTTTAGACATTGCTGAGGAGGTAGAAGTTTGGCACTCCTCAGTTATGGATAGTTAATGGTGGGCAGGATTCCCCACAGGGAACTGTGATGCATCTATGTGCTTATGAGCAGAAGTTGTTCCTGGACTCCAGGAAAGGTTGGGAGGCAAACACAATATTCCTGGGGTATCAGACTGGACTGGTTGGTGGGATGTAGTGGGGGACTGACTGGGTACGAAATGGAGGACTGGAGGTGCTTTTTGCAGATTTGACAAGGGTGCAAAAAATTACTTGAGCACTTTGTTGCAGCAGAAGATGACTTTGAGATCAAGCCATGGTTTGAATGTAATGGGAATAAGAAATACAGGATTTTCCTTTGAGGAAACATTACACCACTTGAAGTTTCGTAACTATCAACAGCAGGAAGAGTAGGAATGTCACTGACTTTACTTGCTTTCCCTTGATGTTATCCTGGAGTGAAACTACCCGTGAATACACTCAGACCTGCTATCTGTTAGAAATCACATCACTATCTTTTGAAGTAAATATTTTGATCCATGCACAGAAACCTCACATTTACGCTGCTTTAGCCAACTTCATATGTATTTTATGCTTTTATGCTTCTCTTCAGCCCTGCATGTGTACACCTGTGCTTCTGTATGTTGCATCCCATGCTTACAGCCACACTCTCTATCCGGATTGAGTAACTCTGGAGTTGGTGTTGTGGAGTTTGATGAGCATTAAAAAAGATCAGAATGTAAACAAGCTCCTGCACCAGCCTTGGAGCGGGTGTAAAACTGCTGTTGGTTAACTTCAGGGGAGATACATCCTTCAATAGTGTCTGAAATCAGGAACATTGCTTGGATATCAAGAGTTACTATATTTGCACGGCAAATTGCCAAGTAAAGTTTCTATTGTAGAAGTTAGAGGGTCCTGGCTCACATCCTGATTCATATCTACCTCTCCCATTACATTTTCCCATGGCTTAGAAAATTCTTTAATGAACAGAGATACATTAAACTCATCTGTCTTAATCTTTCTTGCCCTTATTTCTTTGGATGTGCTTTGCGTTTTGCTTTATAATTTTCCCCTTTGTTCCAGATGTCCATTAGTTTTAGATGTAATCCAAAAATCCATAGCAAATTCTTCTGTCGAGGGTTGTCTTTCTTGTAGTTTAAAAGAGAGATGCCTAATCCCGGTGATTAACATCGCAATGCGAAGATTGCAGGGCAGAATGTCGGGCAGAGGCAGAGCTGCAGCCTTCCTCCCTCCCCAGTGTAAAGGCACAGCTCCATCTTGTGGGCACCTGTCCTACCTTCCTCCTCACTCCACCGCCAGCTCTGGCAACTTCAGGGATGCCTGGAGCCACCACCTTTGGACAACTTACTCCGGGAAGAAGGTTCAGCTTAGTGATTTACGGTATAGTTTTTAAAAGCTGGATAAATACAGCTGCTACAGAGCTGAAAACAAACCGAGTGTAAATTGTTTGGATACACCTTGTTTAAGGATAACAAATGGTATTATACCCTCTGTGCGCTGAAGCAAAATGGTTCGTGTAACCAAGTGGATGCCTAACACAACAAAGCACAACTGACCTGGCAACAATTAACAACATATTCTTATTTGGCCTCTCTAGACCACTGTGCAATCAACCCTTGCCAGAATGGAGGAACTTGTTCTCTCACTCATAGCCACAGGATGTACCACTGTACCTGTCCCGAGGAATTCACAGGCGAGGACTGTCAGCTGAGTAAGTATCTTCTTCCGTGAGTGTTACAACATGAAACACCGGTAGTAAGCAGAGCTTGCTAATGTTTGCTTAATGAAAAGGTAGCGCTGTCGTGATGGGAGAGACCACTGCAGCATGAATGTCTATGTAGGTGGATTTCCAAATGGTTATGACAGACAACCCATTCCTGACAGGACATCTGAAAACAGCTTGACTGTACAATTATAAATGCAGATGCTCTGAGCATGTGAGACACAAAAAGCCTCTTCCCTTTTCTTTGCTGTTTTAAAGATTTAAATATCCCTTACATGTTCAGAAATTACAAATATCTAGTAGGCAGGGCATAGAAACATGAAAAAGCAACTCAATTTCAGGTGATGCCTTATCCCTTATGTACATACAGATATGGGTCTATTATGACTTTTCCTATGGTGTCAGCTCTGTCGCTGGGGAGCCACTCCACCTTAAGGGCACTAATTTGCAAAGAATAGAGTCAAACCAAAAGGCTTTGCTTGGGTTATTTTTCCAGTTTTGTGATTGTGTCATTCCCAATATCCTGCACATCAAGGAAGAAGTCCGGCTTTTTTTTTCACCGAGAGTTTTCAGTTTGTTTGCTGATGTTTAATGAAAGCTTTTCATAGAATTGTAGAAACATTTAGCTGAAGAAGACCCTTAAGATCATTGAGTTTATTAGCCCAACACTGCCAAGTCCGTCACCAGCCCATATTCACTGCAGCTCTAGAGTTCTCTCCTGACAATAGGCAAAGAAGCCTTTTTTCAGTGGACAATACACTAAAGTGGGACAGAAACAAGTGTACAACACTGATTTGACCTTTTGCATTTGCTGAATGAACTCCCGGAAGGGCTTAAGTAATGGTGACCCTGTCATGCTCACAGGGCTTTAGAAGAAAGCCTCTGTCTCCAGGTCCTTGGAGCTGCTGCCCTAGTGACTTAGTGCCTCCATGCTACGGAGGCTGGCTTGCTTGAGAAGCACTGTCAACAAACATGCATCTGCTCAACAGGAAAAAAATGGATGAGCAGGGAATGATGGAGATTGTGGGGCCATTTCTTGCAAGGAATAACATCTGAAAGTTTGTGCTGTTTGTAAAACTTTGTTTCAGGGAAATGTTTTGACAACAGCCTCCATGAGTTCTTTGATGTGGGTGTGAGCTGGTCAAGAGTCCAACACGGAGTTGTGGAGCAGTGCCTGTGTGTCCACGGCCAGATCGAGTGTGGGCGTGTTGAACACAAAAGTAAGGCACTATTTTGTATTACAGCTATAGTTGTGCACAGAGGCTGCTCCTGCAGCTTACATACCCTCTCTGAAAGAGAACATTTTAGCTTTCCTTTCCATGTGTGAGCAGTAACACTGACCCAGGAAACCACTTCAGTGTGTCCATCCTTATTTGAGGAAGTAATTATATGCATTATGATGAATTTTAGGGACACATGTCAATGTTTTCTTTGAGAGGGATGTAATCCTGATCTGCAGTGTGTAAGAATATGCAACAGATAAAGTTTCTCCTCCAGACTGTAACATGCCTAAGAAGCACATCCAGCTCTACTCTTCTCCTGCACACCTACAATCTCTTCATATTGCTGTTTCACTTCTGTGTTTCTTCCCAAGCCCATCCCACTCTTGAGTTGCCAGCATGTAAATTTTACCTGCCTCCAGGATCCCTTATGAACTGCATTGACCCTTGAGTCCCTATGATTTTTGGTCAAACTTACTCATTCCTGTCTGGGATGACATTATCCAATAGCAGTGGAAACAATGAGACAGACCTTAGTGGGCAGAAATCAGCTGAATTTCCTTTTTAATTAATATCAAGTGTAGGTCTGGATGACTGAAAAAGGAAACCTTACCCGAAGTGCGTATGCATGAAGAAGATTTACTAGAGTAAGTTAAAATGGATGGATTTTTAAAAATAATTTGTACCTTTGGTTTCATCTTCGGTTTCTGCTTGTAGGTTGTGTTCATGATCCTTGTATGAATAGTGGAGAGTGTAAAATGGTTATCTCCAATGGGAAAACAGTATGTGATTGCAAAGAAAATTATGTGGGAAAGTATTGCAATATTGGTAAGTATAACAACCTACTGGGAGACAGAATATGGAGTTTCCATCTGGGTGTGAAGCTGGTGGGTTTTGCCTCTGTGTTGTATTCTGCGTTTGAGGACATTTCTTGTAACAATTAAGGGTCACACAGAACAAGTGTTTAAAGTATTTCTGTCGTGTAAAACATAACACACACTTCACCACTGAGACTGATTCTAAAAATATTTGTCAATGTCCTTAGCCTTACAGAAAATCAAACACAGAAATTTTAATCTGATTATGCACATAAGATAAATGCATGCTTCCATTTTGCAGGATCAGTCACAGAGCTGTACTGTAGAAAAACTGCCTCCCCACAGACCCAAGCATGATCCTTGCTTGCTCTGGTGGGCTGGGGCAGAGAAATCTGCTTTTTGGTGTCTATGTGTTAGTTCTGTTTTGTTTATTAGATGTTCCATAGTTTTTGATACAACATTCCTCCAGAACACTTAACATTTTTCCCTCCAGGGTTAAATCTGCTTGTAAAGCTTGTTTGCATGCTGGAATCCTCACTTTATATCAATGCCTACTTTTTAAATACAGTAGGTTTTATACATAAATTGTAATAGACCTTCAGTCGTACCAGCCTGTGATCCCATCAATTCTCTGGCTGTGTGTGTCTGAGTGCATAAATCAATAAAATTGCATCAAAATTGCAGACATGACTCCCAGTAGCTGTGGTGGGCACCTATTTGGTCTGAATGGGTGGTGGGGTAAAAAACCACGGTAATGAACACTGCAATTGGTATCTGGTGTTCTTTTGGTTATTCTGATAGGTAACAAATTGTGTAGCAAACTATTCAAGCTGGAAAAATTCAAAATCCACTTGGAGACTAGCAGTACAGATGGAATAACAAACAGGAATGGATTGGTAAATTGGACAGAGTATGAACTGGCCCTGAACCTTCACTCACCACCTACCCAATGAATCATGCGAAATGGTTTTGTGAGTCTATTAACTCCTTCATAAGGAGCACTATTTTAAGTCTGTTGTTTTGTTCTTTGGTTGCCCTGGGGAGATCGTCCCAGGCTTTGGGAATGCTGCTGCACGGATCTGGGTGAGGGGCTGCATGGCACAGTGCACATGTGACCTGGAGCCTCGGGCAGGGCTGCACTCTGCTCATATCCACATGAAATTGCTTTTCCAATTCTTACTTCATTATCAGCTTCCCCTGCCCGAAGCAGCAATGCTGCAGATACACATCCACCCTGCAGGGCCTGGATTATTAATATCAGGATGACAATGTTAGAGCTGTAATACTGGTTTCTGTCTGACTGGCTTAGAACAAGAAATAAGCAGGTGCTCTTTGATTACTTGAAAATAATAAAGCAAACATTTGGTTTGCTAAAGAAATGGCTTTGGATGCTTACAATCCATCTGTGTTCAGCTGCCTAGCACTCCCACACAAAATGGGAACTGAAGGATTGTGTTTATGTGTCAGGGCCTTGGAAACAAGTTTAAAAAATGAAAAAAACCCCACCTCTTTACCAGGATTTAGTAGTTCTAAAGTCACGCAAATAAATTAATGCTTGGGTCCATAGACCTGGTAGTATCATCACACCAGGGCAATGACATTTTGGTGAAAGCACTTGGAGATTGTATCGTCAGAGCGCACAAAACAGATTTTTAAATATGTGTTGGATTAATTTTTTCTTCAGCCCTTCAATTTGACGCTGTGAGCACAGCTGGCATTCTTCCTTTGTTTCCTTTTTACTGTCTCGTATAGTTTCCCTTGTCTAACAGGATATAATTGTGAGGTTACCCCTTACTCTGAATAGATTGTGGTTACAATGCTTCCTCCAGAGAAAGTTAGTGTACTTTACTCAGAATTATTCAGTCATAGAGGCAACCTTAAGCCTGAGGTGTGATGCAAAAAATGTTTTATCCACACTCTCTATCCAGGAAATCAATCGATTTAGACAACATTAAGTCTCCTAGACTGTTATTGAACTGTGATTTAGTGTTTGAGGTCTCTCTGATGTTCTCTGTCCTTAACTTAGACCAAGTCTTGATATGTTTCTCATGGCAAACCAGCTAATTTATCTTGACATTATACTCACAAATATTAATAAACAAAGTACCATCCTGGGCCAGATCAGAAGTCTAAGTACTACATACTGTGATTTAAGCACTGGAAAAGTACACTGAGGAGTACAGAATGACCAGGAAATTACTAAGAAATTCTTTTCCCAGCCGAGGATTTTCTTAGCAGACACTTGGACCATCATATCTGATAGACTCTTACCTGTTTTCCACAAATTTGTCTAAACTCCTTAAAACTTCTTTAAGATTTTCCTTTTCACAGCATGCCATGTCAAGAAGTCCCANATATATATATATATAGTCAAGCCATTATCATAAGTGACCATGCAGCTACTGTAAAATTATGAGCTGACTTAAAAATATGGGAGATGATAGAAGTAACACAGGAGATATCCATAACAAAGGAGATTGATATACAAAAGACAGTTTCTAATATAGATTTCTATTTTTTGTGGTAATACATTATTTTCTTGCCCTTAAAGAGGAAACTTTCAGTACTAAAGAAAGAACTGCCATTTAAAAACTGTTCAGATACAGTTTATATGCATAAGATTTTAGCAGAATTTAATTTCAAAGGAAATTAGATACATCATCAACAAATCTCTCCTCAGACAGATGCTGCTTAAAATTGTTTAGGGATCTACATTTAATCAGGTTTAATTCATAATAATTGCCCTTCAATATGCACCTATTTTCAGAAATAAGGATTTTGTATTAAAGGGTAGCTGCACTCTCTTTGGAAACAAAGCTCTTGCTGAGAGAGCTCTGAATCCAGGCTTTGGGTGAAGACGCAGAATTAATTATCCAACCATGATTAGCAATGATTGTCTCATTATACAGAGAAACTTATAAAAAGGGCCCAAACCCAGCCACTTTGGCAGTGGTAAATATGAGCAAGAAGTGAAACCTGAGAAAGTTGTGAGCGACATATTTTATCTCTGGCCCAAGTTGGTAGAGGGAGTAGAGAGTGAATTTTTTTGAGAGATATTTAACTTCAGAAATATTTCGTTTCATTGGAGGTGATAACTGATGACAAACAGTTATAAACGTAATTTTAAAATTACTTTGACATTTTATGTTTCTTTGAACAGATGGGAGGCAGGGTGGAGATGTTGGGTGAACACTGAGGGACATGCAGTTAAAGAAAGAGGAGTAATTGTTTGGCCAAAGGACAGATAATCCATTATAATAAGCATTTATGGAGAAGCTAAAGGGAGTTGAAGGTCAAAGGAAGGAGATGAACAACTCTTTTTTCAAGAAACTTCCCTTTTGTTTGCTAGTTGAAACCCTATCATTGTACTCACAACTCAGGCGATATGTCACTGGAAATTAATATATATTTTTCCCAATTTCCATGTAAAAGCACTTTATTCTCCTTACCATTGCTTTGTTACTGCTTTTTGGGTGTGGTTTTTTTGTAAATTTGGCGTACTTATTTGCATTTTACATTTATTCTTGATTTATTGGAGGATATGTCAGTGGAGCATTTTATTCTGTTTACTTAGTTCTCAAGTCTTTTCCTGAAACATTTAGTGTCTTTAGGTGTCTTTATTGTGTTACTCTTTATCCTAGGAAGAGCTGGTAATGGTATTTCAGTGGTTTGTCAGTTTTAACTGGATTTTTACGGTGTAGAAATACCTTAGTCATTGGGTATTTATACCCAAGTCATTGTTCTTGAAGGCTATCCGGGGTTTATTTCTGACCCATTTGTTGTATTAGAACTCAACAACAGCTCAGGGTGTGTTCTTGTGGAACTACTTGTGAAAATAAGCTAACCATATACAGTCATCCCTTGAATTTCATGGGAGTTCAGGACCANTTTTATTTTGTATTTTAAAAAAGGAAATCAATCGATTTAGACAACATTAAGTCTCCTAGACTGTTATTGAACTGTGATTTAGTGTTTGAGGTCTCTCTGATGTTCTCTGTCCTTAACTTAGACCAAGTCTTGATATGTTTCTCATGGCAAACCAGCTAATTTATCTTGACATTATACTCACAAATATTAATAAACAAAGTACCATCCTGGGCCAGATCAGAAGTCTAAGTACTACATACTGTGATTTAAGCACTGGAAAAGTACACTGAGGAGTACAGAATGACCAGGAAATTACTAAGAAATTCTTTTCCCAGCCGAGGATTTTCTTAGCAGACACTTGGACCATCATATCTGATAGACTCTTACCTGTTTTCCACAAATTTGTCTAAACTCCTTAAAACTTCTTTAAGATTTTCCTTTTCACAGCATGCCATGTCAAGAAGTCCCAGAATTTAAATAAATCTGATGAGAAGCAGTATTTTCTATTGTTAACTAAAAACCTACTGCCTGGTAATTTCATTCTTCCCCTTTGAACAGTGAGTAATAGAATAATCATAACTTTTGTGATTTTGAAGATACCTATTTATCTGTCCATTACCTTTTTTTGGACTACAGGACCCCTGTCAGTAGTCAAAAATTATCTTTTCTCTCATCTTTGAATTCTCTTGCAAACAATGACTATATATATGTGTGTGTGTATATNTTATTTTCTTGCCCTTAAAGAGGAAACTTTCAGTACTAAAGAAAGAACTGCCATTTAAAAACTGTTCAGATACAGTTTATATGCATAAGATTTTAGCAGAATTTAATTTCAAAGGAAATTAGATACATCATCAACAAATCTCTCCTCAGACAGATGCTGCTTAAAATTGTTTAGGGATCTACATTTAATCAGGTTTAATTCATAATAATTGCCCTTCAATATGCACCTATTTTCAGAAATAAGGATTTTGTATTAAAGGGTAGCTGCACTCTCTTTGGAAACAAAGCTCTTGCTGAGAGAGCTCTGAATCCAGGCTTTGGGTGAAGACGCAGAATTAATTATCCAACCATGATTAGCAATGATTGTCTCATTATACAGAGAAACTTATAAAAAGGGCCCAAACCCAGCCACTTTGGCAGTGGTAAATATGAGCAAGAAGTGAAACCTGAGAAAGTTGTGAGCGACATATTTTATCTCTGGCCCAAGTTGGTAGAGGGAGTAGAGAGTGAATTTTTTTGAGAGATATTTAACTTCAGAAATATTTCGTTTCATTGGAGGTGATAACTGATGACAAACAGTTATAAACGTAATTTTAAAATTACTTTGACATTTTATGTTTCTTTGAACAGATGGGAGGCACGGTGGAGATGTTGAGTGAACACTGAGGGACATGCAGTTAAAGAAAGAGGAGTAATTGTTTGGCCAAAGGACAGATAATCCATTATAATAAGCATTTATGGAGAAGCTAAAGGGAGTTGAAGGTCAAAGGAAGGAGATGAACAACTCTTTTTTCAAGAAACTTCCCTTTTGTTTGCTAGTTGAAACCCTATCATTGTACTCACAACTCAGGCGATATGTCACTGGAAATTAATATATATTTTTCCCAATTTCCATGTAAAAGCACTTTATTCTCCTTACCATTGCTTTGTTACTGCTTTTTGGGTGTGTTTTTTTTTGTAAATTTGGCATACTTATTTGCATTTTACATTTATTCTTGATTTATTGGAGGATATGTCAGTGGAGCATTTTATTCTGTTTACTTAGTTCTCAAGTCTTTTCCTGAAACATTTAGTGCCTTTAGGTGTCTTTATTGTGTTACTCTTTATCCTAGGAAGAGCTGGTAATGGTATTTCAGTGGTTTGTCAGTTTTAACTGGATTTTTACGGTGTAGAAATACCTTAGTCATTGGGTATTTATACCCAAGTCATTGTTCTTGAAGGCTATCCGGGGTTTATTTCTGACCCATTTGTTGTATTAGAACTCAACAACAGCTCAGGGTGTGTTCTTGTGGAACTACTTGTGAAAATAAGCTAACCATATACAGTCATCCCTTGAATTTCATGGGAGTTCAGGACCAAGGGAATGCCGCAAAAGCCAAAATCTGCAAAGAGCAGCAGATCATACGTATGCAAATAAGCCACGCCCATCATCCTTCCCGCCCCCGGTATTCTGGGGGTATTCTGGGCACCTCAGAGCGAAACGAGTCTTTTCTGCCCCTTCCCGATGAGGTGGGCAGGGATAGGGGAGCAGAAGGGAGCTCTTGCTCCAGTGCAGGAGGGTACCATCTGCCACTTCGCCCCTGGCGAGGCGGACAGCTTTGAGCATGTGCCGTCACAGATGGGAGCCCGGCTTCGAGCGCACACTGTCCTCAATGGGAGCCTGGCTTTGAGCGTGCGCTGGTCCTGGATAGGAGCACAGCTCTGAGCATGCAACATCCCAGACAGGAGCCTGGCTTTGACCCACGCCTTCCTGCATGGAAGCATGGCTTTGAGTGCACACCAGATCCAGACAGGAGCACAGCTTTGAGCGCGCCCCATCCCGGATGGAAGCACAGTGTTGAGCTGTGCCAGTCCCAGATGGGAGCGTGGCTTTAAGGCCATGCTTCAGGATGCCTCTGCACCCCCCGGGGCGAGGTTGACATGGTGTGTATAAAACATTCACTCATAAGGGACAGAGTGTGGCTGACCCTGGAGCGAGCCGCTCTGCCCCACAGAGCGTGCTGATCCTGGCCCCCAGAGCAGCTGAGGCACGGGCTGTGAATGTGCAGCCATCTGCTGCTCACGTTGAACAGGAGATCTATCACTTTTATATTTTGTAAAAGTACATAAGGTCTTGTTAGTAACATAGAAGTCTCATTACATCAGTGTGGTTATATATAGCACTTTTGTATTTTGTAGAAGCATATAACATTTTGTTGGTAACATAGAAGTTTAAGTATATTAGTGTGGTTAGAACTAATGAAAACATTTTTATAAGGATATTGGTTTTTGCAGCCTTGAGAGGGAATGTGAAGAGGTAAGCTGGACAGCAGGCTAGGCCGTAAATTATACACTCCTCATCTCAGCAAGGCTGGAAAGGAAACTCGCCTGCTAGATGTAGATGGTATAGGCAATTAGTGGATGGAAGAAGCAATTAGCACACAGAAAGGACGCCAAACACTGAAAAATCTAGATGAGTTTGAAAGTTCACCTGAGGAAGACTTCTTACTTCAGTCTCAGAGACCCCCCAAAAGACCCCCAGATGAACACTTGAGAGGTGGAACCAGGGTGGAGACTAGGAGGAAACTTATGCTAAAGAGACACCAGACACTAATCTACATAAACCACTCCTATCCTTGGATACTTAATGTTTATGCATGTTTTCTTTAATGAATATGTATAATTATGTAGCATATAATGAGTGCCTGGCATGTTAGTTGTTAGGCAGGGAAGGAAAACTTTTTCCCCCGACCTCGCAACGCTGCTATTAAAAACCTGCCTACTCTAAAACTCTTAGAAGTGTTGGGGTTTGTTCCGTAAATCAGCGTGACATGGGAAAACCCCACGAAGAACCGAGGGAAGTCTATGGTGTCTTCACTGGAAAAAAAACCATGAAGAGGTGAAGCCACGAAATTTGAGGTGCAAAGAAATGAGGGATTACTGTGCTAAGTAAACTGGCGGTAAATTTTGGTGCTTTTGATGATCAGGCTAATGGGGAGGTGGAAAGCAGCACATGGAAAACCTGTTTCATGTCGAAAGCATGTTTGGATTTGTGCCACTGTGGTTGTGGGTCATGGTAGGTTGAGAGTATTGGGAGGACTGCACAGAGAATTATACATTTTGAGGTTTTCTTGCATTAAGATTTAGGTAGCAGTTATGTTTTTCACAGTATTTTGGTCATGATAAGCTGTGAAGGTGGCGAAGGTATTTTTAACACTCTTTATGTTTGCTAGTGGTTTTGATTTGGTGTTTGGTTTCCCCCCCTTCCCCTAATTAGGCTATGGGTAATGGAACAGAGGGGTTCCATAGCTTTAAAGAAAGTGTGATTTGGATTGCTAATTGTGGAAGGCTTATAGTTATGTAAGGAGACATGGTGTATGTCAGAAGTAGGTTGAAGATTCTTAGAAAAGGAAGATGACAGAACATCTGAATATATAATTACATACAGGAAAAAACCTCTTCTTGGCCACATCTTTGGGGGTTAAAGCGGGGGAGTTTGAGGTAATAGAATTAGTAAAAATGACAGCAAACCCACATTTTTAGTAGTTCTTCGACTGAACTAGGGTGTTTGCAGTTACTTCAGTAAAGTAATAAAATAGGGTGTTTCCCTTAATTCAGTAAAGGAAATTCAGCTCTGGAAACTGGAAGGAAAGTTTTAAATATTTTTCTTCTGAAGAAGACACAAGAAGATAATGAGTCTTTAACTTTTTCATTTATATTTACCATCTACTAGAATGCTTTTGGATTAGTGTTTATATATTTTTTAATTTTTATTTTCTAGGATCACAGAGGGAAAATAAAAAGGGAAATAGAGAGAAGCATATTACAAGGTCAGTTTGCTGACAGTGATAAACTCAACCACTCAGTGCTCAGCCACTCCATCAGTCTCCCCCTGAGCTTGGACAAGTAGGTCTGTAACTAAGGGTCAAAGAGGATTTCTAAGTGGAGCTAAGATGATGATTGTTGTGGTCGCATGTATGAAGCATTTAGATTAGCAATAAAACAAGTTTGAAAAAATGTAAAGTTATTACGTATTTCTCCATGGTTGTGGAAGACTAGATGGAACAGCAGATAAAAAAGCATCATTATGGCTTGATATGACTTGGAGAAGTGATTATGTTATTTGCAGAGGTGAAATTTTATGGTTCCCCATGGAAGTTGCATGAGAGGAAGGCAGGTGTTAATGACGCAAGGATAATTAAGAGAAAGCCTAGTGCGCCACTGCAGAAATAGTAATGGTGGATTGGATTTTTATCAGACTTTTAATTATTCCAAAATAATTCAAATATCACTGGAGCTACATGGACAAACTGTGTCTAGTGGGCTGTCACCTGCAGTGGTAGAGAGGATTGGGAGATGAAGAAATGAGTGAGCTAAGGTGCTTCTGATTCATTGCACTGAGATGGTGCCAATCTAGGGAATGATGAACAGCAGACTAGAGATAACTGAGGCTTTGCAAAACAACTATAAGGTGTTATTTATGGAGGGGACAGATGTGAGCAATAATAGAAAGGCTGTTCTGATCTCCCAGCTTTCTTTCTACGGTTAGGATCATAATAAAGATCTTGGCTAATACAGAGGAAAACATAAATAAAGATGCATGGAGGTTATGGATTAGTCATTGACACCTTGTCAAATATGGGCTAAAGAGGAAAGATACGTAATGAGCTATACTGGTAGCAGCATGGTTTGTAGTAAGGGTTAATTTTGTAAGAATTGAGTGATAAGGCAAGTACCAAGAAGCAAAAATTTCTCAAGACAGAGTCCATATCTCCAGATAGGAGTAGGCTTGAGATTAACACATTTCCCGATTTTTAATAAAAAAAAAGGCATTTTCCAGATATTGGTGGCAATAAGTTTTCTGTGATGCCCTCTGTGTTCCAACTGTGGTGCCTTTATAGATTACAAGTGTTTGTTGTAACCCTAGAATAAACTAATCTGATTAATATTAGCAGCTGCTTGCATGAAGCAGCAGCTTAGTCCTTATTCCTGTGATAGAGTGCCTGACTTGGCAGCAGTGTTAGTTATTGGATGCTGGTGTTTTTAATTCCATTTTTGATTTATTTGAGACGTGACAGTGGTATTAGTTAATTATCTTTTATAGAGGGCACATCTTTTCTTGAAATGTGAGGGGACTGGCCTTTCTTAATCCATGAAATCTATTTTCCTATATTTGTCATTTGAGAAGGTGGTTGAAGGGAAGATGTGGAAGACATGGTACAGCAGCTCCCAGGCTTTCAGGTCATCCTTGGATTACTGTATTGTTTGTCTCTGCTATTGCCTGCTTTCTTCCCCCAGCCCACACTTGGTGCTTTTGGGACTCCCGAGACCCCCTGCCCCCCACTCCTAACTGTCTCCCTACAGAGCAACTGTTCATCTGCTGATCACCATTAATTACTATGCAGTCTGTTCATTTTCCTGTCCAGAAACTTGTTTGGGCTCATACTCTAAACACATAAGGACCTACAGGTATACTCAAAAGAATGAACAGATAATCCTGAACGCCATTACGCAGCATCTGCAAAATAACCACGACATTAGACAGTCAGCACGGATTTAGGAGAAGTAGGTCCTGCCTGACCAATGTGATGTCCTTTTATAAACTTTTATAAATACAAAGGCCATGGATGTTGTGTACCTGGATCTTAGCAAAGCCTTTGACACGGTTTCTCATAGTAAGCTTCAGAAGAAACTTTCAGAGCATNTTGAGAGGGTCCAGAGAAGGGTGACAAGGATGGTGAAAGGACTGGAGAATAAGCCCTATGGGGAGAAACTGCGGGAATTGGGACTATTTAGCCTGGAGAAGAGGAGGCTCAGAAGATTGCTGTTTACAACTACCTGAGGGGAGGTTGCAGTTGGGCGGGTGTAAATCTCTTCTCTTCAGGATGACAGCACCAGAACAATAGGACATGGCCTTAGGCTACGCCAGGGGAGGTTTAGACTGGATGTTAAGAAGAGGTTTTTCACAGAGATAGTGATCTCTCATTGGAATGGTCTGCCCAGGGAGGTGGTGGAGTCACCATCCTAGAGGTGTTTAAGAAAAGACTGGATGAGGAGCTTAGTGACATGGCCTAGATGATGGGAGGCTCAGACGGATGGAGCGTGGTGCCCATGGTTCCACGGTTGTGTGTTCGATCCCTGTGTGGGCATTTGCTTGGGAGTTGGACTAGATGATCCTTGTGGGTCCCTTCCAACTCAGAATAACCTGTGAGCTATGAATTAGACACTTAGATACTCTTGATGCTGTAAGTTAGCCTGTGTAGTAGGTTGTTTCCTTGTCAAAGTAATACAGCAATGAAATTTGCTTATTGGTGCTGGAATTTCTTTCCCCCTACCTTTTGACAAACTATTTCCTAAATACATTGCTCTTTCAGCTCTGTATACCTAATTATTTGATTGCATTTATGACTGTAGACCATAACTATTGTACTAAAACTGAAGATAATCAATTGAAAAAATGAATTGGAGAAAGACTCAGTCCTTTCTCTTATCTAGGATATTACTTTTCTAAGCTCTAAGACAATACTGGCAGAGGTTATAAATTTCTGTATTTAAATTTAGATTAAAGAATTCAATTTACACAGAAGGTAGCTTTGCACATTAACTTTTGTAAGAAACATAAATCTCTTCAATTTTAGCTCAGTTTATCCAAGCATTTGTAAATACAAAGGTACAAAGATACTTTGAAGAAGAAATAGATGAAAAAATAAGTCTAGTTTCAGTGAATGGTGTATGCTATCTTCATGTTAGAATGCAATTCGAGGAGATTTTTTGTGTTGTGTATATCACTTTGCTTTCCTAGTCTTAACTGTATACTTGTTTTACATGGCAAGTTTCTATTAGAGTTACTTAATTGCAAAAATGTGCCAGTTTCCCCACCTTTTTGCCTAGTTTTTGGCCCAGAATGATTGTGTGTGTCATAACCAGGCTACAGTTTCAGCAGGGATTCATTTCAGTGTTAGGTGAATCACAGAATCAGAATCACAGAATATTCTGAGTTGGAAGGGACCCACAAGGATCATCGAGTCCAACTCTTAACACTGTCTCCCTGGCGGGAATCGAACCCGGGTCTCCCACACGCCAAGTGGGGACACTTACCACTGTACTAAAGTGCTCTCATTCCAGAGGTTCTACTGCTATTCAACAAACCAGAAAGTGGCACAATTATTTGAATCAATTTTTTGTTATAAATCAGTGCAATCTGCTGTTGTATGAAATAATAAGCCCAAACTGAGACAGTGAAACCTAGGTAAATATTATAAATCTGTGATTGATTTATACAGAAACGTAGCTATATAAATATATAGCTTCCCTTATACTTCACTTGTGGCATATGTTCTTTCATTTTCAAACTCTGAAAGCTGCAGTAGGTGCTGTTCTTCTCACTTTCACAGACAGGAGTGAAAATCTGAAGCAATTTTCTTCAAGCCAGGAACAGTCCAGTCCTGGGGCTGCTGCCATGCAATCCTCTGCCCCTAGTCATTAGAATTCACATTCTTATCATTAAAGAGTGAAAAAAATGGCAACTGCTTTCTTCAGTGAAGTCTTCTCCCACCTGGACACCTTCCCAGATATTTACAGAGATTTTCAGTGGCACAAGGAGACACTGGAATATAATCCTGATCTTCCTTTGGAAGCAGTGCAAGGTTAATGTGGATGCCTTTCAAATCTCTCTGCCTGGTGTTGGTTTCATTTGGTACAGGAATATTTGCTTTATTCCTTTCACAGTCTCTGGCAGGGCATGGCTCTGTGTGTTGTGTTTCAATGCATTATTTGATGAAATGAGATGCCTGTAAGAGCAATCTCTATGAGTACTGGAGGCTCCTTTCTGCCATACATTTACTGCCAGCTCAGATTGGTGGTATGTGCAGTGGAGGAAGTGCAGCTCCCTGAAATCAAAGGCTTTCACACCTTTCATCGTTGGGGGATCCCACAGAAAGGAAGTCAGGGAACTTCCAGGTGAATCCAGAAGAGACAGCCCCTTCTGCAGGCATTGGACAAGTCTGAGCTCCAACATAAGGAAACTTGAAATTACCCTTATAAAGGGCGTCTTGAAGAGCAACACATCCTGCGATGCTAAAGCTCTACGATTGTTAATAGATGAAACAGGTTTAGGAGGAAATACACATTAATAGACATATTAGGAAGGCTTTAGATAGATGTGTGTGCCCTGTCTTGCAAACCAGCTGCTGTCTAGTGAGTGCTGAAGTGCTCTCTCTGGTCAGCACAGGGGGTGCAGTGCTCAAAGCACTTCAGCCTTCGGCTCTGGAGCTTCCTGATGCACCACAACAGGAATGGACCTGTGCTTCAGGAAAGCTCTGGATGGAGGATGTTCTTCTAATTCTACCAATGTTCTGCTTTCGTTTATGATTTTCTAAGAACTCTTCCATTGGGGTAGTTGATATTTTAGACACTGTATGAGACCATGTGTAAAAGCATTTGTAAGCAGAGAGGGGAATTTATGTCTTTTTCCGCTTTGCCCCTTTCCCTTCCTGTCATCAGCTTATATAGAGGAATACAAGAAAAAAGACATTAATCTAACATTATATTTGATAAAAGCATTACAGGTTGGTCAGGGATAAAACAAAACATTGCTGATTGAAAGGGTTAAAACTGTGTTGTCCCAGAATTATCACAATGAAACAGCTTATGTGTATCTGGAAGGAAAATACAACTCAAAAACATCAGGAAAATTGCTGATGAGATGTTTTGGGGGAAAAGAAGATCTGAAAGAGACATTGTTTTCTGCAGAAAGACTTCCAAAATAAACTCCTAAAAATGTTCAAGTATGTAACTACAGAACTTGAAAAAAGATATGGAGATTAAAAGTTTGTGAAATGTTTTCAGTCAGTTAGCAATTAGAACTGGTTGCATAACTGCTGTTCCAGGTTGCTGTTAATTTAAGGCCCAAACCTAGTTTTTACTGAAAAATTAGAAGGCAAAAACTTGGCGTGACATGCTGATGAAATATGCCATCCTAACACAATTGGAATGTTTTATGGGAACTATTGAAATAGCTTGGATTTTAAAAATAAAACATAACAGGAAATTATTTCCAGTTTTAAATTTTAACTTTTTTTTTTCCTCCAAGAGAAACGAACAGCAGTGTTAGTGGCATAGGACTGCAGAATAACTTGAATCTGAATTTACATCAAAACTTTAATAAAATGAAAGTTTAGGCCATTTCTACGTCTTAACGTAGTGATTGGCAGTAGCACAGGGAAGTGAATTAACAAGAAAAATACTTATTATGTCCTTCACTGCTTTCTTCCATAGAAGAAAATAAATATGTTTCAGAGTTAGCAGACCTATATAGATTTGGAAATGAACAATTCCCAGTCAGAGCAATCCATTAAGAACTGCTGAAAGCAGACCACCTACACACTGTTTCTGACAAAGAGGGAAAAAGAGATTTTTTTTTTGGTGCTGTAACAGCTCAAAATAAGGAGAATCAGAAGAAAAAGATCTATATGACTACAATAGTTGCAGAGTTGTGGGGTTTTTAAAAATTATTTGTATTGAGTTATAGGTGGTAAAATGTATTCGGGTTTACATACACATCTCATGGCTTTACTTATATAGTGAGACAGAGGTACATTGGATTTTAAGCCTGACAAGGATGAGTATAACTTTTAAACACCATCTACAAGACATCCAAACCATTGGTATGGAAGAATATAGCCCTGGTTCTGAAACAGAATTTCTTGTTTCATCCCCATAAATGTAGTCAACTCTAAATTGTTTCTGAATGCAATAAATACAGTCCAAATAAAAACAGCATCTGGCACTTGCCTAGATAAATTAAAGAATTTAGCCTACAGCAGGATGGTGGTGTTTTCATGACACTGTTTTAGGCAAACAAAGCAGCGTAACTTGCAACTTGTCCAGAAAATAAATGGCAGGATTGCTAAGAAATGGTTACTATTGCTTGTAATACAAACGATAGACAAATAATTTCCTGTGAGCTCCTAGATTATGGGTGTTAAAATACAAGTTTGATTTAATGTTATATTCATAGTAATTGTAATAAAGGGAGTTTGACTCAGTGTGGGTGGGACAAACTGTGGTCTCACCATCTCAGAAGTGTCTGCCAGGCCAAGCTAGAGAGTGAATTTTGCTGGGTGTTTGTATGCTAACTCACACTGACGTTGCTGCACCAAACTTATTGATCCTCCAGTTCCTAAATGTGTGCCACATGCTTGCTTGTGGTTTTGAGGTCTGTCACTACCATGATGACTTGGAAGGATAATTGACATCAGCAGTTCAGTGGATTCACTATGTCAGTGCTGGTTATGTGGCCTGGTACATGTGTCACCTTATTATGTCAAAAGAAATAGATCTTTGGCAATAGTTGTCTACACTGTGTGGTGTGATGGATCATCCTCACAGTGTGTTTTTCAACAGTCAGGCAATATCATGATGTTATATCTTTAAGTATGTTTATGAGTTTAGAAGAAGATTCCAACAGTCTTGCAGATGTCAAGGATAAGACATGTTGACATGGCTGGGACAAGAAAACCTCTGAGGCTTGGTCACAATTAATCCTCTTTGTGCAATAGATGGTTTTGTGTTTCCTTTGGGATACTCTGAGCTGTGTTTTGAGGTGTAGGCTTTCTGCCTAGTGTAGCTATTTGTATATAAATGCATCCCCATATGTTTTTCAGCCATAATGCTGGTATGTGCTGTTGATAGATCTTGGCAGCTGTATATAGGTCATAGAATATGTATGTGTCAGACCTATCTGAAGAAATAACCCATATGCAGGTGACAAAGAAATGGATTTTGAATAAAAAATTCAATGTATTAGTTAAATTTTTGCAAACAGATGTATTTTCAATATGTAGCTACATATATGTAATACACATGGATATAGTATATATATGGGTACATATGAGGTCATAATAACTATTTTCAAAAATCAGACCTTTAAAGTACTTGCTGGGAGGGCAGGATTTTTTTCAGTACTTTTCAACACATGTCTCTATTTCATCTGCTCGCCTTAAGCATCCTATATTGTCATTGGAGAGTCAGTCAATGTGGACAGGAGTGTATGGAATCCATCACATCTTAAAAAGTCTCCCCAAACAGGATGAATCAGTTTGGCACTTGCAATCCCTGTTTCTCTTAATTGAATAAAAAGAGAGTCTCCAACGATGAGCTCAGTTGTGTCTAAAATTAGACTAGAGGAATCCCAACCATATTGCTGACTTTGCTGCAGATTGCTGACTGAAATCTTCCACACACAGTACAAATTTTAGGTCTGTTCTGCCGTTCTGCCTCCTGAGTAGTTATTTGTGCATGTGTAAAATGAATTTAACTTGCTACTAATCTCAAACAGAAGTTTTAACTGCTTGGGTTCCTTCTCCTTTATTGAAAAAAATCCGCATTCAATGCACTCAATTCTTGCGCAAGGTGAAAGGCACTTTGCAGCCTTGGGCCTCCTGGCTCTCATTTGGAGCTTCACCTGTGAAGTAAGTATTTAACATGCAATTAATGTTGATTCCTGATGAGTCTCTTTCTCTGCCAGTTCCAAGCCATCGGTGCTACATTGGCAACGGCACAGGGTACAGAGGAATGGCCAAGACAACCATTTCTGGACACAGCTGCCTGCCTTGGGATTCAGACCTGCTCTACCAAGAGCTTCATGTTGACAGCATTGTGAAAGCGATCCAGCTTGGCGTGGGGCCGTTCCCTTACTGCAGGTGAGGAAAGCTCTTGTTTGCCCTGTGAGTGTACGTCGAGAGAGAGACGGATTGCGGAAAGAAGAAGGGCCAGGAATCTCAAAGCAAGTGCTACCCCTGTCTCAGTAAAGCCAGACTAACTTTAGTAGCTGGACAAGAAGGACTGTACAGAAGACAAGGTCTGATAGACATATTAAATTAATAGCTAGGTCTGCCAAGAGAAGTTCAGACATGAAATAACATCAGAAATTCAAGGTCCTTTTTTTCACTGGGGAATGCTTTTTTCAAATGAGACCACAGTGCAAAACTTTTGAAATTGTTCCTGAATGACTGTCCAAAAGGAGAAAGGATTGCAGTAGCTAAATTGAAGTGGTTAAATTTAATTTCTAATTCTTTGCTTGTGAAAGATGTGTCATAACAGAAAATATCTCAAAAGAGAAAAGTTATTTGAAAATGAAAAATCAAGGCACTATATTTAAATAATGTTGAAATGGGATGTCAAATTTATCTCTTGGATTTCTTACAAAGCAAAACTACTGCCAAGTAAGATTTCAAAGTGTTTCAGTTTTGATTGAACCACATATCGAGAAGCTACAGTTCTACTGAAGTTTTCTGTTGAGCTATATTGAAAATAGCTTGTGCCATACAGGTTTGTGCCTTCTCCTCAGTCACCTTCTGTTTCCTGTCTTTCTGAGGTCTACATGAGATCAGTGGGTATCCATAAATAAAGGACATGTTTCTATTTAGAAAGAGCATCTCTCATCCTGGAGACAAGCAAATGCTAAAACCATCAAACTTTAGATGATTCTTCACTAGTTGATGTCTAAGGGTTTGTTTGTTTGCTTGTTTTTGCTTTTGTTTGTTTTTTCTGTCATGGAAGTTAAGCCAGTATTTCAGGAAAGTCAGAATGTACTGCACTTCGTAATTTGTTTGATGACAAAAAGTATGCATTCATGCTGAAAGTAGCTCTTCTCTATGTAACAGAAACTAGCAGTAGGCAATTCCTACCCTCTCCTTGAAACCCTCCCAACTTGCTTTCCAGGACTTGGTCCTCACACAAGCACTTCACTGTTGGATTCCTGGTGTGGCAGCACCGTGTGACAATTTATCCAGCACATATTTTATACTTTGATAAAGTTTGAGCCTTTTGATTTGCATCACTTACACCCAAAATTCTCTTTCAGATTTGAAATGCAAAGAACAAAATGGTGTAGGAACTGATGTGTTCATGTTCAGCAGAGCTAAGAAAAAAAGCTTTTCACTTTTTTGTCAGCTTGTTACAATTTCTGAGGATATCTCTGCTGCACTATATAATCCTGCAGATATCTTCTTCTTCAAGTAGTCTAATTTAGAAACATTGTTGGCAGAAGATGACTCAACCTGTGTTGCTTCTTCAGTTCTGAGAATTTGAAAATGCTGTCATCTTTTTCTGAAGAGCAGTCAGATTGAAAAAGAAAAAAAATTATTGAAGAACCTTACAATAACAGATAGCGCTTGGGATAAATCCATCTGAATTTAGAATTACTGTTTATCTGGGGCCCTGAATCACCTTGTCTGTTTTCCTTTGTTTAAAAAAGATCCTTTCTGTGTCTTCAAAGTCTCTCTATATTCTTGGAGGAGTAAGCTGGACAAATTCTGGTAGCTTATAAGGCTTTGATAAAGAAAATAAAGCTGTACCACAGCAAAACTCTAATGGAATCAGACCAAAACCTGTTTGACACCAAGGTTAACAAAGGGCTAAATGGTTTCCATTACGTACTTCCTTTTTGGGTTATGTGGTTTTTTTCCCTTTTTGAGTAATACAACATTTTCTTGAGGTAGTCGTTCATTTCCTCAGACTCTCTGGGGAATGTGAACGTGAGCTTTGCAAATTCATTTTTGCTAGCTATTCTTGTTATGAATTTTCTATTAATCTACCTGTGTTGGAATTTCCTTGCTTAAAAAATAACCTAAAAAAAGGAATCTCTCCTATGGGATTTAGTTCTGAAAATAGCTGAGCTCATATCTGTTAAAGCACTTCAGTGTGGGCTGTAGTTAAACCCTGTGAATGTGCTCATGCATCCAAATACTTGCAGGCAAATTTTACAGGTGTTTAGTCATGTGTCTGTATTTCAGGTCCTGGAGAACCTCAGGTTTGTGTAGCTTTAAGATAAAGAATTCTCCTGAAAGGCTGCTCACCTTCGTAGGGTTTAGCAGGTGCTTCAGCACTTTGTCAGATGGCTCAAAACCTGAGAGTTTTGTCAGGTTTTGGGGCAAGAGGAAAAAGCAGAAAACCTCTGGAAAGCTTGGAACAACACTGTGGTTAACGTTTGTAATTCTCTCTCCCCCTGAACTAATTAGAAATCCTGATGATGATGAGAAGCCATGGTGTTACATTATGAAGGACAACAGTTTGTCTTGGGAATATTGTGACATTCCAACTTGTGGTATGTAAAGGCTTTCTTAAAATCTACATCATGAAGGAAGGAAGATTTATCGATACTACAACAAGCTTTCACTGCATAATTTCAAACAGTATACTGTTTCCAGAAGTGTTTAGTATTTTATTGTTTGCAGTAAATCAAAAGGCCACCGGCTTCTTTTGCGTTTTTGGAGTTGTGATGACATTGTTATTCTTGTCCTGAAATAGCTGTGGTGTCATACTACTGTTTTCAGTCACAATCCTTCCAATATCCCCAAATATTTTGCTAGAGGTGTCAGAAATGGTTGATATCTTGGTACAGGTTGTCATCACTCTGGGGATTATGGACCCAGATAAGGGAATGGGCTTCTCTGAGAAATGAAAGGTCTGCATCCTGAAGACATGAGACCTCTTCCCTTCAAATTATGTTTACCTGTTAATTTAGTGTTGAAGCCAACCTTTACAACAGAGTTTTAATTTCAATAGTCCTTTTGCAATGTGTTCCTTTTATTTGTCTTTTATGGTTCTGAAGCATTTGATAGGTGATATTAACACAAATGCCTTAATCTTTGCTATCTCAATGTCAAAGTTCTGTCCAGAATCAAAAAATGAAGATGTGATGTATCATGCATAGCGGGAAGGTTGTATTTGTACTAGTAAATGAAACAGTGTCTGGGGATATTCACAAGTGCATTTAAATTACATTAGTGCATGTGTAGCCAGTGTTGGGAATATGCACAGTTTTCTGTCCTGCAGGTCGCCTGAGGAACTGAATAAAATTCAGTTGTGTAGGAATGTTTAAGGATAATGTTCAGCCTGGAGAAGGAAAGGCTCTAGGAAAACCTCACAGAACCTTTCAGTACCTCAACGGGGCTACCAAAGAGCTGGAGGGGAACTGACAGATGGTGGATTTAGATCAGTCATCAGGAAGAAATTCTTTAGTGGGAGGGTGGTGAGACACTGGAACAGGCTGCCCAGAGAAGCTATGGCTTCCCCATCCCAGAAAATGTTCAAGGTTGGGTTGAATAAGTGATCTCTTCTAGTGGACAGGGTCCCCACCCATAGTAGGGAGGTTGGAAATAGGTCATCTTGAAGGTCTCTTCCAACTCAAACAATCATTCTGTGATTCCATGATTTAATAAAACTTTCTTTTCAAGACTTCTATAAAAGTTACTGCCCTCAGAAATCACAAGGAGTTACAGTCTGATCTGTATCTCTTTTCATCTCAGCAAGCAGGGAAAGGAGGCCACCAGCTCCAGACAAGGTAGAGAGTTCTGCAGTTACCAGAAGACCATGTGGGAGAAGACATAAAAAAAGAACTTTTGTGAGACCTAGGATTGTTGGAGGATCTTCATCTCTTCCTGGATCTCATCCCTGGACAGCAGCTATATATATTGGAGAGAGTTTCTGTGGTGGAAGCCTGATTCAGACTTGTTGGGTTGTGTCAGCAGCACACTGCTTTGCTAACAGGTAAACTCATCCCTTAAGGTGACAGTAGGTCCTCACAACAAACCTGAACTGAAAAAGTAAGAAAGAAGATGAGATTATAAAGGACCAATGTGTCCAAAAGGAATTTCTGGCAATTTGAAAGCAGTTCATGAGTTAAAAAAAAATAACATGGAGTTCTGTATTTATACAAGCCCTTTTCTTGTCCCTTAAGGTGTCTCAAAGAAGCTAAATTACCTGACTCAAGGAATAAGGTAGCGTAAAGTAGGACATAGAAGGGGAGCTTGCATGTGCAAGAATGTGCAGGAGGATAGAAGTACTTCTCCTCAGTTACCTTTTGGAATGTTTATCTCTGTTTTGAGACATAACGGAAGTTACTATCCTCACTCCTATGCTTTGTTCAAAAAGGCTGAGACAGCCAAGCAGTGATTTATTGGAGACAATGAATTACAGTTTGTTGGCACAAATTTAGTGGGCTAAGCTTTACAAAAAGCCACAGAGAAGAACTAAACTTTTGAGGCTGGTTTTCTGAAACCAGCTGAAGAAAATATTGACTATAAGATGCTCTCATTTTATTCTAAATACTTAATTTTCTACAAACGTTGAACACTTTTCCTGGTTTAAGTTTGATCACGTTGCAGGGAAAAATATTGCACAATTTCTTACCTATTGTTCCTTTGCATAGTAAAGAAGCCAAGAGAAACACAAAACCTTGTGCCAGAATACATACACTGGTATATTACAGAGCTAATAATACAACTGTGAATGTTGTACTGAAGCATTTAGAACTTAAGGCACAATATATTTATTTTTCAAATGATGTGAAATAGCCGCTAATTTTGGCAGCTATTCAGGACATTTACACCCACTTCCAGCTGGTGGTTTGGTGCATACAGATTTTCCATAAATATTGGACTGTAGTTTGCTCTCTTGTATTTGTTTAGTACATCTGGTAGTCACAATTCCATCTTTTTTCCACTAGGCGACAACAGATATGTGTGCAGCTCAATTACATTTTTCCTTTTTCTGTGACCCCTCTTGTTGTATTTCTTTTCCTGAATGAACCATCTGTAAGCCATAGCGGAACCATTCAGAATTTCTAAAATCTGTATGAATTTCCACTCTGTTTAACAGGCCCAAAATTTGATTTTCAAGGAAGTCAGTTTGCTACTGCAAAACCATTGAGAACAACGTAGCCTTACATGATCAAAGAACTTATTGTCTCCTTGTATTCCAGTAATACAAAATAGAGTTTGCCCTTTCCTTTGTTAAGCCTAAGCACAGTTCTTTTTGAAGGATTGCTGTTGGCTCATTGCAACTAACCAGAATCTCTTTCCTCTAAGTCTGTGACTGAAGGGAAACTGTAATTATGTTCACCACTCTGCATCCATGTATATGTAACAGCAGGTATTTTCTACTCCTGCACTGGATAACAAAACATGAGTGCTCCAATGCTGAAGACACTCGCCAACTAAATCAATTGTAGAATTATGCAGATGCAGATTGAATTGGTATTACAACAAGAGTGAAATATGAATCCTGTTGCTTTCAAAGCTAGAGAATTCATTGCTTTCCCCAAACACTGATAATTTCCTGATTATTTCAAAATGTCCCTTACTTCCAAACTGCTATACTCGTTCTTTTCAGTTTTCTGTCCTAGGACATTGGATATGAGAAGACTGTGTTCTATTTAAAGTAAAAAAATTGATAGTTGAAAAATATGATGTGAATTGCAAAACCTGTGTTGTCCTCTGGTTGTGGTGTTTCCCATTAGATCCTTCCTTTACCAGGTTGCTTTTGATTCTGGACAACAGATTTAACATAGATCAATCTTACCTCAGAGCAGAAGCTGTTATATCTTTTAGGTGGAGGTTGCCCAGGTGCTCCTGAGTTGTTAATGTGTCAGCATCTTTAAAGTCTTGGCTCATGCCTATAATTTTTTCAGAAGACTGGTTTCCCAGTGAAATGAAGTATCCACCACTGACTCATCTTTCGATCCCTCATTTCTTTCTCCATAATTTTTTTACTCATTGGCAAAATCTGATTGAAGCTGACTCAGTTAAGTTTCTAGAGCAAGACGTGCTTGTAGCCCCCCCAAGACGCTTGCTAGCCAGACAGCAGTGCCTGTGCTTGCCTTCTCCTTCTGTCAAAAAACAGCAGACTTTCATTAGACTAATCAGGACCCACAAAGCCTGGGTCTCACTGTAACACAGTTATGTACATCTTTTTCCGTGTCCTCAGCAAGCAGGAAGCCCGGGAAACAGGTCAAGGCTTTATGAGAGGGTAAATAATAGACATGGTGGGAGGCTGAGGTAATAACAGTTCATAGGATACACAGCCATTGGAAAATCGGCTGCATTTGTCCTGCCAATCACAGAACTGTATGTTCTCTCTTTTGTGTTACAGTCCACTAAAATCCACCATTAGAGTAGTTCTGGGTCAGCAAATATTTAATAGAACAACTGATGTAACACAGACATTTGAAATAGAGAAGTACATCTTGCATCCTCAGTATTCCGTGTTCAATCCTACTGAACATGATATTGGTGAGTATTTTTGCTCCTACAGTTTTATCTTCTGTTTACTCAATTTAGTTTCAAGTTTAGTTGGTGTGTTAAAAACCACCTTCATAGTGAAAAAATCACAGAGACTAGGAGAAGCTTTTGAATCCAGAGTGCTCTTAGTTCTAACAAAATTATAACAGCATCTGAAAGCTAGACAAATTCAGATGAAAAATAAATTGCAAATTTTAAATAATTATGATAATTAGCCTTTGGAGCAATTTACCTCGATGTGTGGCAGATTCATCATCACTTCAAGTCTTTGTGAGATTAGGCATTTTTTTCAACTGAACCAGAAACTGTGGGCTTGATGCAGGAATTACTTGGTAAAATTCTATTGTCTGTATTGTATAAAGCATCTGACTAGATGAATATAATAACCTCATCTGCTCTGAAAATCTGTGTTACTAAGAATCATGTTTTACACCGAGATAGGTTTAAAAATTGGCTGTCTTATCAGTCAGAAGCTAAATGCCCTTCTGATTGACCTTATAATATTAGTCAGAATGGCAATGGAAGAGCAACTTACTTCTTATTTTCTGATCTCCTCTTGTGAAAGGTGGCACGTCATCCCAGGGCATCAAGCTGAATGAGCACGTTGTCTATGAGGCTTTAATAGCCTGACATCAGGGAATATTTTAGGTCAGGCATGTACTGGCTTTTTTTGCTCCTAGATGGTGAATATTTTCCACTCTGTAGCTGAAAGCATTTATATTCTGTGTTGGTGGGAGCTCTGTCACAGCATACTAGGAAACGAACTAGATTTGAGGCATTGCTCTGCTCTGAAATATCTTGGTGTAAACCACCTATGACACTTTGAGGTCTCATAGCTTTTTTAACTCTTCTGAAATTTGGCATGCCTCACCATGTTCAAATCTAGGGAGAGCTGAATGTGGAGTGCCTAAGATGAGCCCAACTGCATAAACAAACAAGCAGAAAGAAACTGGGGGGAAAGATGCTGGGACATGTTCTGTCCAGCCACTGAGTGTTGTTTCCTGCTGAAAACACTTCTCTGAAGGAAACAAACTACCACTTGAGTGTTTGCTAGGATGTTTGACGGATTCAGAAACAGGCAGAGTTGGTGGGGAAGAGGAGGAAAGGGAAGAAGAGCAAGCTGCTGAGTGTTGGAGCAATGTCTGTGTGGGCTTCTCAGCCTGTTGAGACACTCTTCCACCAAGGCCAAAAATTGCAGTCAGTAGAGAAATGTCTATCCAGTGGGATCACTTGCTTTTTCCACACAGCTGTGCTCACAGAACCCTGAGCTTCCAAAACTTGGGATGAAAGGGTTTGGTAGGTGTGTCCACATTACCCCAGCTCTGTTCTCTCCGAGTAGTGTGGCCAAACCAACGTGCTGCCCTTGTTCAATCAAATGCAAAAGCAGCTCTGCTACTCAACAGTCAAATGAAAGAGATTTTCTGCAGGGGAACCTGCTACTGGTTTTTGAAATCTTCTTTCAGTATCAATCTCATGATGCTGCACAGCTTCACGTTTAGTTTTCAGCCCCATGAAGGGTTAGTAAAGGAGGTTCAGAAGCTTGGTGTTGAAATATCCTGCGTTCTTATTCCTTAATTTCCAAGATCTTTAATTTTTCTGAACTCAGTGATAACAGAGCAAGAAATACACCAGCCCTTGGTGTAATTAATTTCTTAAATGGAACGGGAATTAGGCTGGTGGCCAGGCTTTCAGAAGCACTAAGTAGTTGCTCATCCCACTTATTTCAGCTGAAAGTTGGGGATATGTCACTGTTATTTAACTGTGAGGTGGGAGGAGACATATGTATTTTCTGTCTTCCCATTTCTCTACAAAGACAGTGAAGCAAAATCTGCTCAGTGAGCACAGCATAAAATAAATATTCCCACAAGGGGAGTAGCTGAATGTTTCAGCCTTCAATTTGCTGTGAAATCGGGTGCTGTTGAAATGAGTCTGTCTGTCTTTGATTGAAATATCTTAATTAAGAAAGACTTAGGGGATAATTAAATTTGTATCTGAGACCCATTGCTGCCAATCGCATTAAAGAAAGGGAACAGTCACTTCCTTCTGTATTTTCTGTTCTGCAGCTTTGATTAAGCTGAAGAAGAATGGCCAACGTTGTGCTGTCAAGTCCCAGTTTGTTCAGCCCATCTGCTTGCCAGAAAGTAACACTGTTTTCCCTGACCAGTTGAAATGTCAGATTTCTGGATGGGGACACAGGCATGAGAGTGAGTAATAGGAGAGCTGGTGTCTATAGAAAAAATGATGATAAAAACATAATGTTCAAGTACGTATACATAATACAATAGAGTTTTGGCAAATATTTTGCAAGAGACTTCTGGCGGGATTCTTTTTACCAATGTTTAGATGTTTACAACATTTACATCTGAAATAGTCATCCTGAACTTCCTCTTTCATCCTTGGAATTTGGAACATGGTTCCCTTGAACAAAAGGTTGGGTTGATATTAGGATGATCTGAGCTATGAGTTAGCTAGATCTCCGTGGACTGAGAGGGGAGCAGGTAACATGTTGACATGTTAGTCAAGTGAATCCTACCCCTGGTTTCTCCAGGGAGATGACAAGGGCTGCAAACTAAACACAATCAATCACAGGAAAAGGTTTGTGATGGAGGGGATTTTTAACTTCATCATCAAGAAACTTTGGAAACATCTACCGGAAAGGGCCAGACAGACTTTGGGTTAAGAAGGGCTTACATCCTGCTTGAGAAAGGTGAAAAAGTCCATCCCATCCTTTCAGATGAGGAATTTCAGGATTATGAGGCTTGATGCTGCTGCTTCAATGCAGACACATGTGGATAGATGAGAAGGACTGAAGAGCTGGGTACCTCATTTTGGTAAGAGATGTATTATGAGCAAATGTTGTCCTTGCTTAACTGTGTAGTACAAAGGCAAAAAGAAGTAATGAAGCCTTCAATAAATGGATGATTTATTACAGCATCTGGAAAGAAGAGAGGACAGGAGGTCTGAGAGACTGTTCCTGAGTCCCTAGGAACTGAGAGAAGCATAAGTGGATTATTGTAGGGACATAGCATGTTGTTATTTTAAAGGATATAGAGCCAGACTGGAGGATCAGAAAGTGATCAGAGCACTATAAAAATTATTAACTTTTAAAGATATTCACAACATGAATATTATGGAGAGGTGCTGCATGTTTATATGTTGTATTGTGCCTTGTGTTTTCACATTATGCTCTTGACATTCTATAAAAAATATTTTTTTTCCTCTCTGGGAATTTTTTCAAGATATATCTGGTTATTCAGATGTCCTGCAAGAAGCACTGGTTCCACTTATTCCTGAGAAGAAGTGCAGAAGTCCTGAAATTTATGGAACAGAACTCACTGAAAATATGTTCTGTGCTGGCTACTTTGATAGCAAATCTGATGCTTGCCAGGTAATGCTGTGGCTCATCTCTAGGCAGAGGACAGAAATGTATATTATGGCCAGAAATGCTGCAGTGTTACCATTCTTACTTCTGATATTACAGTGTTCCTAAAGAAAAGAAATGTCCCTTAAGAAATGTTCCTAAAGAGAAGAAGCTTATGTGGCTGCACTTTTTGCCCCTACCTTAATTCTGAGTGTGTTGCTTTAGCTCCTGACTGAGCCTGCAGGTGGAGACAATGGTTTGCTGGCCAGCAGGCAGGAATGTGCTGGCAGGGCATGAATCTGTGTGGGGCCAAATCCCTCAGCTGCTGCCTCTTGCCTAAGGGGAAATAAGGATACCTGGGTAGGAGGTGAGGAGCACTGCTGAGGTTTAGAGGAAGAAGGAGTGTTTAAAGTGAATTGAATTGTGCAGAATATCAGTCAATTGGAAACGTTCATAATCTCAGTCCTTTGTGGAATGACCTCATGCTCTTACTACTTTGCATCCATGCTCTCTTAGATCCATGCTCTTACTATTTTGAATTGTCCCACCTTGGCTCTGAATAAGGATGCAGAATTGCTGTGGTGATAGATGAAACTTTTGAAAATGAAAGATCAGATTATCCCTTACATAAAACATCAGATTTTACATTCAGTTCATTTTGAAGGAGGAGGGTTATGCTTTTTTGTGAAAAGGCAGCACATAGTTGGCAGTGAGATTAAGTGAAGCCAAGAATATCATGTATATCATGTGCTTGAAGCCCTATAGCCCCTTAGCCTGCTGCCCCATATATATGTCTCACATTTCAAAAGAAAGGTGTCAGCAGTGAAAGGGTCTGAAGGGAACTGGAAAGCCTAAGAAACCAAATTAGAGTCACAGATGTTGCTGAAGAACAGTGCTCACAACAGTAAATCATAATTAGTGAATCAATAATTATTTTTTACCCTGTTTTCAGAGGTGTAGTGAGGCCTGAGAAGAAATAGTGTAGACCTCTTAATGCCTCAACAGGTGTAACTGACCTCCAGGTTTTCTTAATGTACATTTAGGGTATGACACTGTAACAACCTGTTATATATATGAAATATTTAAAGACTAAGAAGCGCCAAGCAGATAATGGGGTTTGCTTCATTATTTTTAAATATTTTCTTGGAAACTTTTTTTTTTAATTAGTGCACTGATACCAAGATTGCACTCAATGAAACTAGTTTGGAGAATAAGTGAGGTTCTGAGAATAAACTGGTCTCAGGTGCCACACTTCATTTGAAGTCCATCGTTTATCACAGAAATATCCTAGTATAAAGGCATCACAATTTTCCTGTGTATTTGGCTCTCAAGGAGTTTTCTTTTGAAATAAGAAAAAAAATCTATTTCTCCTTAGTCTCAAATAACGAAAGTGCTGGCTCCTTCACCAGTACCATTTACTCAGTCACATTTTTAATTTCTAACAATAATAATAATAATAATAATAATAATAATAATAATAATAACAACAACAAGTCCCCTGTCCTGGATGTTTGCAAGGTTTAAAATAAGTAGAAATGTTCCAAATTAATCCTTGCTGCCGCGTTGAGCAGCTTTTCCATTTATGGTTTTAATGACAAGGTAAACGCTCAGTAGCATCAAATTCAACAGATGCCAAAACCCCATATGCCACATGAAATTGCAGCATCCCACAGTCACATGGAAAAGTGTGTCTGTACGCAACACCTTTCTTCGAAAACTCTCATGTTTTCTGACAGTTGCAATCAAGAAACTTTCCAGATGGACCCATGTAACCCATTCATGACAACATAGTAAAGGCTCAAAGACTTTCTTCCTCCCTTTGTCATGCCTTTCAGGAGGTATTTGAATCAAAAAGTATTTCATATTTTTAAATAAAATCTGCTATTTTGTTGCTTTTTGTTCGGTGTGTAATTAAAAAAGTCCGCGACTGTATTAGAGCTGAGTATGACTAAAAAAACTTTCTGTAAAGAAATTTCAGTAAACTGCTCCTTCCATGTATATATACATATATATTTAAAAGTTTAAATCTCATGTGCAAACATTCTGAATTTAGGGCTTCCACAAATTGATCCATTTCTGACTGATTTGTATCACGTTACATAATTTTTGCTTACTTTTAATACAGGGAGATTCTGGTGGACCTCTGGCCTGTGAGCAAAACGAAATCTCTTACCTCTACGGAGTTATCAGCTGGGGAGATGGCTGTGGCAGAGCCAACAAACCTGGAGTATATACAAGAGTGACAAATTATGTAAACTGGATTAATGACAAAATAGGCCCTCGGAAAACTAGATGAAACGTTAAGTTTTCTAACGTCTGAAGCAGGGTTCAGGAGTCATTTGGTTTCATTAAAATGGCACAAATATTTTATTATAAGCTGGTAAGAAAACTTGTCATGGTAATTCTTAGCAATTCCAAGCCAGACCACCATAGGTAGTCTTGCTCCATATGATGTCAGAAGCCTGGATCTAGAATTGTAGGGCTGTGGATTGCTCAACACACATGACTGTCTTTATTTGTCTTATTAAAAAAAACCCAAACATGTTAAGACAGTGCACAAAACCTGTAACTCTCTTTCTGCTTAGTGGATTACATAAGAAGTGATTTGATGTGTTTATGCAGTTTCTGGTGGAGCTGTCATCCTCCGAACCAACCTGAAACAACAATGCACTTGCATTCTCCGATGAGATTAAAAAAACTAAACAGGAGGAGCAACAAAAATGAAATTCCCTCTCCCTCAGAAGTCGTCTCTTGAAGTTCAGGTCAAGAGACACCAATAGAAAAATGTAGGTAAAGCTGCTCCTCAGCTAACTGCAACAAACCAGTTCTGGGGGAAAAAAAAAAAAGAGAGGGTTTAGGTTTTGTTTCAACTAAACATGTAAGCATATTTTTATATAAACATATTTCTATGTTCCATTGACGTAAAATCAGGATGTGCCTCAGAGCTCTGCTGAATTTGGTGTGCAATTTTCCAGCAAGGTTTATGCAACACCTCCTGAGAGCTCAAAGTTTCTTGCTGAAAAATGTTGGGATTTGGAGCACCTGATTTAGGCTGATACATCCAGGACCTTCTGCAGACTGTGATCTGCTCCTCGCCCTGAGGACAGCAATGGAAATACTTCACCTTGATGATAAATCCCCAAACATTTCTTCTATTTGACAGTGTTTTGAAGATGTCTTAGACTTCGTACTAACAAGCTGTTCAACTGTTTAGCTAATTCAAACAGGAGGTTGCTCTTAACAGATTTGTCAGCTGGATGGCTGGAGGAGCATCCTGACATTTTCCTCAGGAATTTGGTGGCATCATAAACCACAGGCTTTGCTGTCATGGTCTGTGGAATTGTTATGGGAACAATCAAAGACATTATTACAATATATAGCTTTTAAAGGCCTTGGATTCAGCAGAAAATTATTCAACAACAACAACCAAAAAATCTGACAGAGAAGAATGAAAAATTCAAGCTGCTTTTTTTTAAATCCAGGGAAACTTTAGCCATGTCAGATCTCTACATTTGAAGTGTTGATGTGAAATGTATTTCTTCCCTGGCAGTGAACATTTATGAACTCTCTTAGATGTTTCAAGCAAAGTTGTGTTTTAAGATATAGAATTTTAAATTGGTGTCTAGATACTCAGATTTGTGTTTTGTTTTATAGCACTGGCAGTGCCCTTGCAGGTTTCTTCTTGGCAGTGAATGATAGGTGTGATTAAAAGAAACTTTGTGATTAAAAGAAACATTGTTACAAATATGTAGCAATGCTAATCTAGACAAATGATGTAAACTATTTAATAAAAACATTTACCGCCTGTTAGTTGGACTTAGTCTATTATGTATAAAGTTACAATAAAATATGTATTTGAATGACCCTGTAGATTGTTCTACATGCCAGGAGCTGATAGAAAAATGAAATGACACTTTGTGCTATGCATCTGAAAGGCTCTGCATAAGGATCAAATTCAGCTGGTGGTGCTCCCAGTTTTATGCAAGTGTCACACATATCCAACACACAGATGTAAGCATTTGGATGTGTTGAATATGCTATGAATACTGTTAATCCTAAGATCAAAATGTTTAATTTGATTTTATGAAGCACTAAAAACTCGCCTGAAACACTGGGATCCACCTTGGGAGTATTGATTCCAAAAAAAGCCAAGGTCTCTTGTCTGGTTCTGCCTCCCAAGCCACTTGCAGTAGGAGTCTGGCGTCCTTAACGCCCTAAAATGAATGTGACTGTGTAACAAGACTAACTGCACCTGCTGCTGAAAGACAAATACAGTTATACCCTGTCCTTCACAAGGAAAGGGACAGCCTAGGGGCCTCGCAAAAAGCTAAACTCGCAAAGAAGTGCAGGTCGTTAATATGCATGCAGGCCATGCCCATTGCCCCACCCCCCAGAACTCCGCAGGGCTGCCGGCACTTATGTGCTTCTCCCCTCAGACTCTCTGAGCACGGGGAAGCAAAGTGAACCGTTTCTGAGCCCCCTCTAACTCAAGAGACCCCCACCACCCCAAGAATCTGTGGGCCTCTCCGGGCCGCGGCGACTGTGTGCTCACAGCGCAAACCCCCGCACTGCTTCCCCCTCCCCTGGCGCTCGCACCCGGGCCCCGCGCTGGGACACCAGGGCACGGGCCGGGGCAAGGGAGCAGCGGCGAGGCCGCGGGGCGCCCTGACTGGCCCCGTCCNCTCCCCGCAGGGCAGGGTGAGTCCCGCCCCACAGGCACCGTGGCACCGCCCCTTGGCAGAGCAGAGGCACCGCGCATGCACCAGCCGGCTGGACTCGCAAACGGTGGAAGCCAAACTGCGAGAAATTCCCCTCGCAAATGGGTGGGGTCGTAATGGAGAGGTCGTGATGCACCGGGGATTCACTGTAGTAAATCGGCATGAAGGAACTATTTGCTCTTCTTTGGAAGGGATTCATCAGGAACAGGTTACCACTCAAAGCTTAAGCTATTCTGAACATCTGTATCTGTTCTGTGACTTCAGTTTAACTTCGAAATGAATATCCATTCACACTGTGCATACCTCTGATCTTGTAGTTTTGTGTAATACAGTGAATCCTCTCTGTATCGCGACTTCTCCTTCACGACCTCACCCATTTGTGAAGCAATTTTGTCGCAGTCCAGCTCTGGGGATCTGCGATATTTCATACTCAGCGCATGCGCTCTGCTTCTGCTTTGCCGAGGGGCGGGGTCGGATCTCCCTGTGAGGCGGGACAACCCACCCCGGGCCTGGCTCCCCCGGGAAGGGGACGGAGGGAGGGTTCGGGGTTTCCCCAGCACAGTCTTGAGTTTACAGTCCTGCAATACTATGCCCGGCTCCTGTGTGTCTCCGTGCCCAGTCCCTACAGTGTAAGGGTCACGCTGCACTATGTCCCAGGCGGCCACTGAGACCCAGTGCAGCACCGCCACAAGACATGCCATGTATTCGTATGTACAGTGTATGTATGCACGTATAATTTATAGAATTTTAAAAAGTGTTGTGGAAGCTTTATACGTGCTGACTTTCTCAATGGCTTAATAAAATTCAAACTGCCTTCAGGGGCTCTGGACTGGGGACAGCAGGGAGCGCCTGAGGGGCTGTGGGACGGGGACGGCCACTGTGGAAGGCAGAGCAGGTCCCTCAGTGTCGCTTACCCGCCCGTGTGTGCGAGCTGCGAGCGGGCAGTGCTTGTGTGCGTGTGTCTGTGTTACTGTTTCCATGGCTCAGGCAGGGA
>WEKX01018118.1:69080-106679 GCA_013390025.1 Pitta sordida | reverse complement strand
AAGCCCCTGCCCCACCATAAGCGCACGTGGTGTCTCAATGTTGCAAAGTTAAGGTTTTTCCCGGCTCTAAGAATGCTGACCAGAGCTCGGACACCCCTTCCCCGCCGTGGTGAAAGCGCGCGCGCACGCGGAACGGCGCGACCAGCGGGGCCGGGCTGGGCCAGCGCGGGGGGCGGAAACAGCGGCGCGGGGTTTGGGCTGGGAACACACACACAGTCACAGCAGCTGCTCAGAAACGGTTCCCTTTGCTCGCTTCTGCCGAGAGAGACAAGGGGATGAAGCAGAGAATTGTCCGCACCGCTCTGGAGTTCCGGGGGGAGGAGCAATGGGCGTGGCCTGCATGCATATTAACAACCTGCCGTTCTTTGCGAGATTAATGTTTCGCGAGGGCTGTCGCCTGTGCCTTTCCTCGCGATGGAGGAGGTATAACTGTATATGTTTTCTTGGCCTTCTCTTGCAGTAAGGAAGTCTATTTGATACAGACTGGTGTTTCTGACAATTTGTGTAGAGCTTTTTAGGTGTCCCTGTTTTCAAAATCTGTGCTGCTTGTATCAGTACACAGCAATGCCAACATAAACAATAACATGCTTAGCCCATACTGAATGGTCTGTTTTCTGCCCTCAGGGGTCTAAGCGACAAGTTTCCAGTTGATACTGTAATACTTTTAATGCATTAATTTGTGGCTTTCAAATCAACCTGTTTGTCCACTCTTACTACATTCACTTGGTGGAACTAAATTAAAATCTTTGGAGCATCAGCTGTAGGGCGACTAGCACTGTATTAAATACACAAACCCAGAGCAGCGGTGGCAAGGAAGTGCCCAGGCTCAGCGAGATGTCCTTGCCCGACCTCTCACGCCCCTGACATCGCTCACATTCCTATGGGGCACTCCAGCACCTTCTGCCGCCTGCTTTACTCTTGAGTATGGAAGCTCATGGAAGCTCATCATCCATATTTTTTCACCCCCTTGAAGTGGCTGTCACTGTGGTTAAAATGAAAGTTCAGCCTAAATGTCCTAGTGAAATTTTATCTGGTATTTTTCCTTATTTTCTATGGGAAAGGAATTAGAATGCAAAGCTCATTGAAGAAACACTTTCCTAATGCATTATGAAAGACACTTAAAGATGATTTTATTAAATTGTATGTTGTTGCATGCAAACTGACCGATTGAAAGAGAAGAAACAAATGCAAAACCCTTCTATTATGCTCTTGAAAGAAAAATGTGCTGTGGTGCTGTTTAAAAAAAGCTGAAGAACTAATTACCATCAAATAAGATGCAGCAGGAGTATTTTTGGAATAATGGACCCTAATTAGTCCATTGCTCATGGAAACAAATCTGAGGACATCATTAACACATCTTATTCTATTAATTGTAGTTGCTCTGGGCTTGGTGTAAGCGGGTTGTTGTCTCCTGACAGTTGCATTGCAAAGAAGGAAAAAAATAAAGAGTATTTTTATCTGGGCTAGTTGGCTGTATGTCTTCTGCGAGCCGAGGAGAACTGTAATTACACTTTTGAAAAGTGAAATTTGGACGTTATATGGAAGGGAGTGTTTTGGCCGGCCAGGGACAGGCCAGGCTCCGAGAAGAAAATCCGATCCGTGCTTTGGGGCAGCCCCGCTCCGGGATTTGCCGCTGACCGCCGAGGCTGCCCCGCCGGGCGGCCGCAAAGCCCGGAGCCGGATCGGGGCGGGGGGCGCGTCCGGAGCGGAGCGGCCGAGGCGGCCCGAACGGGACAGCGACGCTCCGGGTGCCTCGGCCGGCGCCTCCCGCTCTGAAACCCTCGGGAAAAAAAATTCGTAACAGTAATTAGCAAAACAAATAAATAAATTAAACCCAGACATACCCACCCCCCAGTAAAATAGGGTGAAGAAAGCATGAGTGAAGCGGTTCCCGGGACCCCCTTTCCCCCGGGGCCGGGCAGTGCCGCACTGGCCGCCCGCCCGCGCGGGGCCCTAATAAAGCTATTTTGGAAGTGACCCCTCGGGCGGCCGGAGCGCGGGGCGGGCGCAGCGAGCCGGCGCAGCTGTCCGGAATCATGACTGAAGATGACGGATTCCGTGGTGGTGGAGGGTCACGTCAAGTTGAGAGACGGAAAAAAGGTCCCTGCTCCCGGCGCTCCTTCGGCCCGCGGGGCCGGGGGTCCCCGACCGACCCCTTTTCCCCGGAGGGCAGAGTCCGCTCTCCCGGCCCAGGCTAACCCTCTCCCTTTTGCCTCTCGTTGCAGTGGAAGAACAGGTGGCTGGTGCTGCGCAAGCCCTCCCCGGTGGCAGGTAAGAGGGGGCCAGGGTTAGGGGAGGCAGGGCCGGGGTGTCCCTCCTCCTCCTGCTCCCGGCGGTGGGGACAGGGCTCGGGGTCGCAGGGCTCCCCTCGGGCTGCGCACCCTCGGCGGGGCTGCCCCAGCGCTGCAGTGCCCGGGCACCGTGTCCGCCCTCGGGGCGAGCTCCTGCGCAGCTTAATGCCAGGCGCTGCCTAAAACCGTCGGGAAAAGTGCCTTTCCAAGGCACAGCCATTGGGTTTGGTGCCCGCTTAAAATGGAATTTATTGTTTGGGGTTTTTTGAAAAATAATTTATTTCTTCAGAGTGATTGCTGGCTGTAAAATAAAACTAAAAAAAATAGCTGGCATTGTAAGCTTGGTAGTTATTTTTGATCAGTGTTTTGACAGAAAATATCACTTCAATTTAAAAATAAATTGACATTTTAAATTAAGGGGGGGGGAAAAATCGTTTGCGTGCTTCTGAAGGAAATTGAAAATGTTAGAGCTGATGTGTTACTGCTGCAGAGGGAAAAGTACATTTCAGCTTTCCCCATCTATTCCCAACAGGGAAAACATTTGGGCCCGAAAGTGTATCTTTGTAGGGCTAAATGTTGCCTACACTTGGGAAATGTGACTCTGAATTGCTGCAGACTGGGTTATAGCATTTTTTTCTAGACTGTTACTGGTAGGTTGAGAGTTTCTTAGTAACTTAAGCTCTTCAAACCTAATTATGTCTTACCTGAGTTGTTCCAGTAAGTTTTTAGTGTCTTAAATACCTGTATTTTGTCTGAATCTGTAAAACATCTCTGTGTGAAAGGGCATCTGTTGATCCTAGGGCTGGTATCTAGATACATGAATGTGGGCCTGGATTTCTAATGCAAGTAAGCATTAGTAAGTTTGAAGGGGATAGATGGGGGAGCCTGACTGATAATGTGGTTTATTCTTCGAAAACAGGGGGTTTTTTTCTAGCTAAATTAGCCAGTTAAAAAAAAAGCCCCCAGTGATTTTCTTTTCCTGATACGCATAGCATAGTTGTTTCTTCAGGCACACAACTGTATTTCAGAATGCTTAAATATCGTGGTTGCAGCTGCTTTTGCTAACAGGTGCACAAAGACAATTGGGGATCCATGCAGAGCTCTGCATTAGTTAGCAGACAGTTCAGTCTTTCAGTCATTTTTCATCTGTTTGGAGATTTGCCAGTCCCTTGTCCAGCTGAGAGCCGCAGGGCGCCTTGCCAGGGTTTGGAGCCCCGTGCCACAACATTCATAAAATGGTGCATGGGGGTCTTTCTCTTTTGTAGTTTGTAGCCCAGCTTAAGATGTGGAAGTTGCAGCTTTGATATTGATCATTATTTTGATTTACAGATGAGTGATGATAGGAAAGGAATCTGGGGGCAAGAGGCCTGCTGCCCTCATAAATGTAAAATGTGGGAGAGATCTCTTTCCCCTTTTTCTTGTCTTTTGGGTTTTCTTGTGAAATGTGCTTTTCCCATGGGATCGTGGCACTTGAATTGCCTTCTTCTGTTGCATAGTTACAGTTTAATAAACACTTCTCGGCAGGGGTTAAAAACACCTGATGACACAAGCAAACATTAAAAGATAAATAAATAAAAGAAGGTGTGGTACATAATGATTTTTAGCAAGAGCTACTGTGTAGCATTTAACTGGGAAACCTGAGCTGACTCAAACAATCTCACAGTACAGTCTGCTCGCCATTTAGTAGTTGGGTAATCTGTGAACTACTGTAAGAATTTCCTTTGTGGTTCAGTATGTTCTAGTGGAAGTACAGATGACAATAGGCTCTCAATCCTTAGAGTTTGTAATGTGAACAGCTATCATAATGTTAAGAATTAATGAGTCGGTCCACACCAGACTCGGGAGAGTATCTGAAAAGCCACTGGACTTTGACAAGAAAATAGGGAAGACTTACTGCCCACTTCTGAGCCTGAAGATTACCCTTGAAACATGCCTTCAGTGTTTGCTTCCTGAAAACAAGGACTACAAAATACGAGGGGGTGGGATGGGAAAAGGAATCCAAGTTCATACATCGGCTTGATCAGACTAACCCTGCAATTGTCTAAAGCACCTTTGCATTGCAGCAGAGTGCTGAGAAGCGTGTTAGGTCTATGCTCTGCCTCATCATCTCTGACAGTTTTGCTTCTTTTAGACTGTTTGCTCATGCTGGTGTACAAGGATAAATCTGAACGAGCAAAAGGGCATAAGGAGAGGAGCAGCATGACCTTAGAAGACATCTGTGGCTTGGATCCTGGGCTCTTCTATGAGGGCCTGAATCACACGCTCGCAATCATCTGTCTCTCTCAAGTTGTGATGCTGGGATTCGAGAACAAGGAAACAATGTATGCGTGGGATGTAAGAATACGCTACAGTTTGGGGGAAGGTAACCTTTGTCTTCTCGCACTTTTTGGGGTTTTTTCCCCACAGGATAAAAAAACCAAAGAAAAGCAAAGCTAAAATGCAAAAAGAAGTTCAGGAAAAGACCGTTACTCATTTGAGAATAAAGAGACTAGTTTTCTCTTTAAATGTTAAAGCATGTGTCCCTTATGGTAGGTTTTGACTACAGTACTGCCTATTACTCATGGGTAATTATGAGACCTCTCAAATGAGGCTTTTGATTTGGGCACTGACAGTGTGTAGTTTTGAAAGAAAGTGATTAGACTTCTTCTGGACCTGCAATTTACTTGGGATTCTGGGAACATGTGTTAAGAGATGCAGAGTCCTGTGTTGTACTTGGCTGGTTCAAACCCGTTTTGCTGAGCTGCCTGCTAGGTATTGCATTGATAATGCTCATTGCTGCTAGTGTCCCATTTTGGAAATAGACTTCTTGCAATAGTGATCGTCATCAAGCACATTTTTTCCCAGCTAAGTTAACTTTTCTGCATCCTTTTATTTTATTTTTTTTGTTAGCAGCTCTGAATTGTATAGTGGTGAACAAAGAGTGATAATGTTGGTAATCCATAGTATCTGTCTTATGTTTGTTTAGTCATAACTAGAGAAGGAGGGTAGGTGTGTGGGAGACACACATTAGCCATCTTTATAATTTGGTACATATGCTTGGCCATCTGTTGCGTTTGTGGTTCACTCCTTTGCAGTACATATGTACAGAAATGGCCTGTGAATTTTACAGTAAAAAAATGCAGAAATATCAGAAGTGAGATGTGTGGATGTACCTCTCAGAGCTATCAAATGTGAAGCCTTGCATAACAGGAAAGGTTAGAGGGAGTTTCTGAACAATACAGGCATGAGTAGCTGGAGTAGTTTGTACGATTTGATGATGCAGCTCTATTGTCTTTTGGCTCTATTTGGATTTTTTTAAAAATAGATTTGGGTTCTGTATGTACCATAGATCTTTCCTAAAACCTTAAGGAGAATTTGAATATAACACTGTAGGTCTGGTTGTTATGATCTTGCACTGGTGCAGTGCTGGGAAGAGAAGAGTCATCTCAGTCCAAGTGTAAGTGTTATGGGGGCCTTTTGTCTTTCAGTGTAGGTTCAGTTAGGAGAAAGAAGTCAAATTAAATCTAGTTTGAGTAGACAGAAATAGAAAAGACTGATATGAAGACAGGATGGTGACTAGTGTTTTTTCTTAAAGTGTAGTAAGGGTGCCTTTGTGTGCCTTGAAAGTAAGGTGGCTGGATGATAAAAATAGGCAAGGGACAGATGACCTCAGAGTCTGGGAAGCAAAAAAAAAAAAAGAGTGGAAGGAGTTGACACTGTTCTTGAATGAGGACCACAGAACTGAGGCATTCTTACTGGACCTCTTAATGCTTTCTCAGTTGATGTGATTCTTGGAATGTGCTTGAGGCCACAAGTCATTCTGAAAAGTTAGCATACTGCAGGTCAATGAATAGCTGTGAAGAGGGGAAAGTTGGCTGAAGAAAATTATGAATTTAAGTAATACCTTTTGTTCATGGATATGTTCAACTCTGTGTCTTAATTTTTTTTTTTCATAGAGTAGGAGATTTTATGGCTAGGGAGAATTCTGAAAAAAAATTCCAATTTACCAAGAAAGAAGTGTATGGAAAAATCTTCATGTTCAGATATGTCTTTTTCTCTACTTTGGCTTTGTTGAGATTTACATATGCTGTTTTTTGACAGTGGTCTAGAATCTGAGCTGAAGCTCTTTGTTTTCAGCAGCTGTCGTAACTTGCAGCTGATTGTGTGAAGAGTGGGTTCCATTCCTCATTTATGAAGCAGAAAGAACCTTGATGCTGCTGCTCCCCCGGGTTAAATGCCAGCTGAGCAGCGTTAACTGAGCAGAGGGGTTCAAATGACATTAAAGATTCCGTATTAACGTGAACGTTATTCATCACGATGGTTTTGCTATCTTTTTCATAGTTTATGTTTGAGGAGGTTGCATAACAAACTGCGTGCCCAGAAGGGGACATTGTGTGACTATTGATTTGCTCCCTAGCGGTACTAACGGCAGAGCTGTAAGTAGAGCTGTGGTTAGTTAGATCTATCTCTGTCTCCTTGCACATTTCACTCGAATGACTTTGTGGCTAATTCTGCTGGAGCCTTGGGGAACTTACCAAATGCATGTCATAGATGAGGAGTTGACTTACAGCTCAGATCGTAACTAAGAATATAGCCAAGGAGTTAGATGAGAAGGAAGACTCGGACCTAAGTGAAATGTGTGATGCTTGGAGAAGCATGAGCAAGAAGCAGGGAAGAGTGGCTGGAGGAAGTGAGACTAGGTGGAAATTTATCTGTAGATTTAATAGGCAGGGAGCTGTTTGGATGATCTTTGATGCACAGCCAAAAGCTAATTCTATGTGCTTCTTGATAAACACTGCACTAAAAATCTCTGCTGGGAAATGTAACAGTCCTGATGCTTCTCTCTGCCAAGACAAGTAGGCTTGGTTATTTTAAAAATCATTATTATTTTTTGTGGGGTTTTTTTCCCCTTTTGTTGTCTAATCACAATATGGAAGAAATTAGAGGAGTAGTGGAGGTCAAAACTATTGTTTGAGAATTATATGCTTGCTCACTTAAATTGCTCCCTTTGAAACACTGAGATTGGAGCCCTTGCAGTGATCCCAATAAATTGTTATTCAGAATATAATAGCTCTGGGAGAGAAAATGGGACCAGCCTAGAACAACTGCTCCTGTAGGTAAGGAACCTTGCAATATAGGGGACACTGAAGCTAGGATTTCAACCTGAATTTTGTAAACTTGAATGAATAGATGTTTCTTTTTTTTTTTTCTCCACTCTTTTGAAATTTAGACTGTGAAATGTGATAAATTGACATCTAAGAGTGTTTATTACCTATGAATCACTTAATTTCCTAGTAATTTTAAATGTCTGAGTACCCACTGACATCAATTCCTACGAGAATCACAAAGGTGCAAAAATATAGTTTTTCCCATTTTACTGCTAGGGAAGAAGTGAGGCAGTTTGTTATAGGTTGCAAATGAGTCAGTGATAGAGTTCTGGTTAGAACTTGCCTACTTTTTTGAGCCTTGGGTTTTGGGCTCCTTGAGCACCGTGTTATTTGTGTGCATGCATATAGGGAAGGAGAGACACTGGTTGGAGGAGGAGACAGAAAGAAACCCATGTAGTGATGCAAGGATGGAAGAGGTAAGTGAAGTGTGGGCTGAATAAGTGGAAGACTTAGGATAAATTATTGCAGCATTACAACTTTAATAATTTGTAGCATTAGGTCAAGATATGGTTAATTTTTTACAATCCTAAACTGGCATAATAGAGAGTAGTGAACTTGCTACATGGGGCTGTCTGGGCTCCATGTAGAAAGTTACAGTGTCAGAGATTTGAGATGTGGGCAGGGCTTGGTCCAAGTACCACAGCTGAACAGAATGACTTATGTAGCACAAGTCACAGTACCTTACTTGTATATTCTACAGTAATTTTTTTTTCCTCTTTATTTGATAGTTCATAGATTTCAAGTCTTTGTAGCCCCTGGCACTAAACTAGAGAGCGGGCCTGCTACTCTGCATTTCTGCAATGACATTCTCGTCCTTGCAAAAGACCTTCCTCCCAGTGTCATGGGGCAGTGGAAGCTTTCAGATCTGCGTCGCTACGGAGCTGTCCCAAACGGATTCATCTTTGAAGGGGGTACCAGGTGCGGCTTCTGTAAGTACAAATGGAACCTGTCTTCTAAAAGTTGCTTGGTACCTTTTGTAGAAGTGTAAATGTCTCATTCAAAGTGGAGTCTGCGGAACCAGCTGTGCTTCTTTTGCCATACAAGCAGCCTCATATCAGAGAGTCTGTTCTGGGTCGATTTCTGCAGGCTTAAATGCTGATGTTTGGTAAAAATGTGACTGTAGTCCTGACTGAACACTGCCAGATGATGTTTAGTCAAAAGCTGCTGTTGGACACACAAAGCAAACACAAGGAAATGAAATTCTATGGCTTGTGTCATGTAAGAGATAAGGCAAAATGGTTTAATGATCAGATTATTAAATTCTAATTAATTATTTTGTTGTTGGCAGTGGAGAGAATGATATGGAGCTTTGAGGTTACAGATGGCATCAATGATCTCGTTGTGTGAATGCTAATGTCTAAATCCTGCAGAGGACTTTTGGATCCTAAAAGTTAGAAACAGCTCTCTGGTTCTTACTGTGTTAGTAGTTTTGTAACTTTATAGGACTGTGAGATATGAAAGCAAGCAAGCCAGCCAAAGCTAGTTTCAGTAGCTGTCCTAGTAGCAGTACACCTTTAGATGAAGAGAAGTCTCTTGTTCCAATGTCCAATTTAGGACTTCTCAGATTCTCACTTCAGATAAAATGTGGAGTTCTTATGCAAGAGCTGAAAAGGAAAGATGGTTAATGCTCTGGTAGAATAACATATATGTATAATTAGGTTTATAATTGTCATTATTGTTATTATATGTATAATGAGGTTTATATTCATAAGATTTTAACTTCAAAAGCAGAATTTGAAGTCACGCTGAATTGATGATCTGTTAGTTCAAGTGGATATGCAGATCACCAGTTTGAATGTGAAGTTGTTTGACTTGTGTACTGAAATATGAAAATAATGGATTTCTTCAGCTAACAAGCTGAAGAATTTGAAGATTTCAGAGTTAATACAGATCCAAATACTGTATTCTTCCCTGGGACCTGAGTACTGTTGCTTTACGTGTTAGTTCCGGTTGAAGTACATTGAGGTGCTGGAGTGAGCCCAGTGAAGGACAATGAAGCTGGTAAAGGGTCTAGAGGGTAAGTCCTGTGAGGAGTGCTTGAGGGAGCTGGGGTTGTTTAGCCTGGAGAAAAGGAGACTCAGGGCTGACCTTATCACTCTTTACAAGTATCTGACAAGAAGCTGTAGCCAGGTGGGTAGACTTGATATTAGGAAAAGGTTTTTTACTGAAAGAGTGATCCGGATGTGGAATGGGTTGCTCACAGAGGTGGTTGAGTCGCCAACCCTGGAGGTGTTTAAGGGTAGGCTGGATCAGGTGTTGAGTAATATGATCTAGATGTAGATGAGGGGTTAGTTGGGCTATAGGTTGGATTAGATGATCTTCAAGGTCCTTTCCAGCCTTATCTATACTGTGATACTGTGTCAGCCTCTTCTCTGAGGCAACCAGCAACAGGACAAGAGGGCACAGTCTTCAGGTGCACCAGGGGAAGTTTAGGTTGGAAATGAAGAAGTATTTCTTCAAGAAAGGATTGTTAAGCATTGGAGCATAAGACTGCCCAGGGAGGTGGTGAAGTCGCTGTCCCTGGAAGTATTTAAGAAGAGACTGGATGTGGCACTCAGTACCATGGCCTAGTTAGAATGGTAATGCCCAGCCAAAGGCTGGACTCAATGATCTTAGATGATCTCAGATGTCTTTTCCAACCTGGTTGGTGTTTCTGTGAAGTGTGAAACTGTAGGTGGTGGAATTAGACAAGTGCTTTGGAAAGAGTCCCGCTACCTTGTTGATTATTCTTAAGAAATGTCTGTCTAGAATAGCTGAGACTCTTCAGTTGCCATTAAAAGTTGTATTTGCCTTTCCCCTGCATTCAAAGGCCAGAACAGCATAGTCAAATAGCAATGTTCAAGTATCCTGCTGCAGTTCAAGCTTGTCTTGTTAAACAAGCTGTTGCCCTTAAATGTGCATTTAAACATATCTTCAGGCATAGCAATATTTAAATATGTATTTAGTCTAAACATAATTTTTGACATTATAAGAAAATGCTTTTTAAAACAGAACCTAAATAAAAACTGACTCTGGTTATTCTTGACAGAAGAGTGTTGGTAAAGAGAAAGACCCCCTTTCTTCAGGTATCTGACTCTTTTATCTTGGTCCTCTGGAATTCATGAGGAACAGGCAAACTTGTAGTGTTCAGGAAAAAAACCCTGATATGTTATTACAGAAGTTAGTTAATTCCCAAACAGAAGCACTCCCCATTACTCTGTCGTGGAAATGTGGTATAATATTATGCAGACTCTATTATTAATGTTACTTTCCTACAAGTTAAACCAGATCTTTGTTCACATTCTTCCTGAGGAGCTCTGAATGCAGAGGATTAGTGAATTTAAGGTTTAAAAACCACTGTAAGAAATACCTGATTAAAAGGAACCCTTGATATTGTGGTTCAATGCCTCTCCTCTCCACAGGCTGCTTTTCACCTGTGAAGCCCCCCCAAAGATGCAAAGCTTACTTTTGGATATGCCTGTGGTAGAACTGAGGTCTAAAAGGATATGAATTGGTTTTGGCTTTCTCACAACATTTTGCATGAATATAAAATAATTAATTATATTTAATTATGTTCTGGAATGATGTGGTTTCTTAGAATAGGTTTAGTTCAACTCCAAAGGTTTTGGTACTCAATCCAAGCAGAGGGAAACCATCTGAGATAATGCTGAGATTCCAAACATCTAGGTGCATTTTCAGAATTGTGATTCTTTTGGTGTTTTGATAAAAACAGATTATTTCTTTCCCTCTTTCCCTCCCTCTTCTGCATTTATTTAAAAATTAGAAGTAGTAGGGGTGGTTAAACTGGGGCATGATTTGAAGTACCTTGAAAAATTCTGGGTTGCATAGATCAAAACTTCTGTTTGTATGTGGATATTGTTCTGTGCTATCTGCTCCTTAGGCCTACTGGAGACAACACCCAATCTTACCTAATTTTCAGTAGTTCTGCCTATATCTTAACTGACAATAATAGGAACACCCTTTGTCATTTTCCCCTGAGAGAAGAGCAGCCTGAGATACTCTTTTAAGGAGGTTGCTCAAGCCCAGAGTTGAGATGTTGGACAATATGCTGATGGCTGTGATATGAACTGCCATGGTTTGTACCTGTTCTGTAGCTAAAAGACTTCAGGCTCTGGCATTATCTGGCACCTGTTAGGAATAGTAATTAATGAGAAGGAGCTGACTCTTCCTCTCTGCTTTCACACACTGTATAGAGGTTGAAGTAATTTTTGGCAGTTGTCCATTTTGAGGATGTGTTTGCAGATGGGCTTGCTTTTTTAATACGATGAATTAAAATCGGGCATTAGCAAGATTTAGCAGTGCTTGGAAGTTTTATGAAATTGGCAACTTCTCTTGGATGTTTGAGGGAATGTACAGTGCTTTACTGCTGACTGACACAGAGGACTGGCTTAGTGTTTCAGCCTTGTGCAAGTGGTTGCAGTCTGCTTTTTCACCAAGTCTTACCCCATGGAGAGAGTGAGTGAGCCCTTCAGTCTGGTAAACAGCTGCATGGTATTATAGTGATGCATACCACATATTCCTCAGCTTCCAAATGCCTGTGCACAAAATCTGTTCCAGCACATGACTGAGATGTGTAATTTCTAGTAGTGAATTTGTCAGTTTTCCCAAGAGAGCAGAAAAGAAATGTAATTACTTGTTTTTATGTATGCCTTTAGAACATTGCTCAGTCAAGCCTTACCAGCTCATTCATCTCACTTGATGTTTCGTGAAAGGGCCCTCAGACTTCATTCCCTCACGATCTATTTCTGTCTAGCAAAACAAGAAAGAAAATGTTTCCTGTGAGAGTTGATCAGCAATTAAAGTGTGAATAATAGTCTATGAAGATATGCTTTACATGTATGTTGGATTTGTATCCACATGTACATATGCATACTGTTTGTTATACGAAGGCAGTCACATTTGTGTTTGGGATCTCCAAATGAGTGGTAGCTCTTTGCAGAAATAATCCTTTGAGTTAGGAAGCCAGCTTGCATGCAGCGCATTTACTTTTTCTGTTTCCATCGAAGGCTTGTAGATCCTGTTAGGAGTTTAAGTAACTCTTGACAATAATGATAAAAGAACAAAGTAGTCCAGAATATACTCTTTATGTACAGAAATATTTGAGGAATCCTTTTTTATTTTCCTAAATGGCAACATGGATGTGTAGGAATCTGCTGAATTATCAAGCCACATGGTATATCACTGTGCTTGAGATGTGAACATTCTCTGCTATGTTGTCTCTATATTCTGCTTGCAAGGTTGTGTCCAGAGTCCAGCAAAGCCTTGTGCTGCCTCGACAAAGGCATGGCTCCTGGTATCAGTGTGATTCATGGGGGAAGAGTCATACCATCCGAGATTGGGCAGACTGATTTCCATAGACTCCCTCTAGTCTGCAAGGAGGACAAGTCAGCTCAAAGGGAAAGCCGAATTTCAAATCATTCCTGAACACATTGCACTCAGGTTTTTTTCCTAATACAGGGTTCTCTGACTTTGGCATCTCCTGGGGAGGGGAAATGGGGCAAGGCTGCCAGTGAGTCACCACCAAACCCCTTCATACCTGTCAGACTATGTGGTTAGTGTTGTAATCTCCTGGATGGTCTCTGATCCTGAAGCCAGGGTGTGTATATGTGTCTTTGGCTGAAGAGGTTTTGATCTGCAAGATCTAAAGAGATGCAGATGCGGTGAAGTGACAAATCAGGTTATGAAGACGCTGCTAACAATGTTGTCTTAAATAGGTTTAAGCAGAACAGGCAGAGGCTTGCATGTGGCACAAATTGAGGATGACAAAAGGGTGTGCACCAGGTTATGTTTTTCCTAGAGTGGTCAGGTTTATCGCTTAGTAGTTATATCTAATTTTCTAAAATAGTTAATGTAGTTTGTGGTCCATTCTTCGTTATCCCTTTTGTTTGAATCCCATAGCTCTTTGTCAAGCCAAAAACATATCCATTGTTTAAGTGAAATGTGAGGATCCTGCTGCATATGACAGGGTGTATGTGTGGAAAGTGATGGGAATGCAGTCATTCTGGTCAAGATCAGCTCTGCTGCTTTGACAAAAATTGGAAAAAATATGTATGCAACTCAGAATTGGCTAGAGACATGCAAAAGTCAAATGTGTCCAGATTAGTGGCCCAACTCCCTAGGACCCCACGGCAGGTCTAAGATGTAGTTTTCTAGTGTGCATGGCTCTGGTGAAGTGGCAGCCCTTCTTCAAGGTCTGTGTGCTAATTCAACTTCCTTCTGTGTCTGGTGTTGAATTTTTATTGCCCTGAAATTGCTGGTTACTGGGATGATCTTTTGTCTGATGTTTTAAGGTAATTTTTTTTTTTCCTGAAGTGGACAGACAATTCTCAAATAAAATGTTCTGTGGAGCCCTTGTATTCTTTTGTGTTGCTCGTGTAGTCATATATCATGGAGCTCATAACTTGTTTGTTTATTTAGTGATTCTCATTCTAATTTTGCTTGGGGCTATTCTTAATGAATGGAAAGCAAATATCAGAATAGAGCAAAGGGTAAAGATCTGATGACAACCTGTGGAGTTGTATTACGTTCTGTTAATAATAGACACGTAGAACTTGGTCTAGGAAAATTTATACTATAATCCAGCAATATAACCAAATCCTAATTTATTGATATATATAAAAAACTCCTCTTGGTAAAAAACTGGCTAAAAGTAGAATTAGCCTGTTTCATTTTCCTGGAGACATGTTAAGTATCCCTGACACTTGCATAGCTAAAATTTGGCCTCAAAATTTTAGGGGTAAATAAGAATAAAAGACCCAGACAGCTGTTGAGAATGTCTATTTAGACATTTGAGGGGCATTGGAACTATATGATCTTTAAGGTCCCTTTCAGTGTTGATTCTATAACATTGCTCTAAGTGCCTGGATGTCAAATTCACACAAATTATTAGGTAGCTATTGAGTTTATATGTATGCTTGTGTTATAGTGTGTGTTTGTGTAGTGACCTGACTTCTTTATTTCTTTTCCCTGGCGAATCTCTCATTGACTTCTTTCTATGGCTTGCGCTTCATACTCTTTTAACTGCTACGTTATAAATAACTTCAGCTAAATACATTTCTAATGTATCCAGGTGAAAACCACGTATTTATGTTGTGCTTTCTTGCAGGGGCTGGTGTTTTTTTCCTCTCTTGTGCTGAAGGGGAGCAGATCAGCTTTCTGTTCGACTGTATCGTCCGCGGCATCTCCCCGACGAAAGGCCCTTTTGGTTTGCGTCCAGTCCTACCAGGTTAATATAGGAAGTATAGAGTAACCAAGCGAAGTAGGAACTTGCCATGTCTCGCACTTGCTGCTGCGATTGTAAGAACAGCTTGCAGACGCCGAGGGTGCAAAGTGGTTTTCATTCTGAAATGTCACCGTACAGATTTATAAGTTGAATGTACCCAGTTTCCCCTGGCTGCTCTGGCTCATTCATATTTCTGGTGGGATTGCTAACTTTAGCCCTCTCCTATTTCACTGGTACTAAAAGATGGCAATTTGTATTGAAAGGAGCCCTAACCTTTGGTTTTAAATTTATGCATTTAACTTGGATCCGTGTCTACATTGATATATTGATAGTTTAATAGAAAACTAACTTCTGGAACATTCTGATTTCATTTGAAACACTAAGTTATAAGTCTTGTCAACCTTGTCAACTTTGCCAGGCCTCCACATCACATTTCAGTTTTGTGTCTTGAGCTTTATTTTCTGATGTGCAGGGATTAAATTCCTTTTCCTATTTCATGGTAAATGCTGCATGCACTGTGTCAAACAGGACGAAAGTGTTAAAATGAGATTGCAGCAAATTTATCTGTGACTTGGCAGTAGAATCCGGTGGGAATAGGCTGAAAGACTGGTGGAAGATGAAGTGGGATTTGTGGGAAATGCTTAGGCAGTTTTAGGCAGTTAATAAGTGTTGCTAAGTTGGTTTTTTTGCTGGTACAATGTTAAGATAATTGCAGGAAGGAAATGTGATGGAGAAGATTAGATCTTGATGTGAAGCTTATGAAAATAAATTATGAAAAGTCAGTTCAAGTAAATGCAGTAAACACAAGGCTTAGTTCAAGTCTTCTCATAGTTGTAACTGAAGTAAATAATGAAGTGGAATAGTGGGGAAAGAAATCATTCTTCTTATATGATGATGAGTTTTTGTATTCAATTAAGTGCAGTGTTTAAAAAAAAAGCAAACAGCAAAAGAACCAACAACAGAAACATAGAAATCAATGCTGATACTTAAAGCTTTGCTAATGAATGCATTTTTTTGCATATCTAAAACTGTAGTATGTGTATAAAACTCCTAAGTATTTCATTTAACAAAAAAATTATGTCCAGAAAAATTAAGCTGCCATCAGCTATTCTGTTGTCTTTTTTTAATTATTATTATTTTAATTTTAGATGGCACATTCTTTGAAGAATTGTTTTTTTAGAGACATGGAGGAGTAAACCTCCTTTCATATCTGAAGTTATTAATTGTGGTGTTTGTGGGTTATTGTGCATAGCCACATACCACATTCCCTTCCCTCATTCAAGAGCTTTGACCTCACTGAAGTGCATGAAGTGGATGTAGAACATCCTGAGGATGATTTGGTGTTTCTCATAAAAGAACATCTCTTTTTCTGAGGTCTTTTCATTTGTCTTCCGTGCTTGATGGACTTGCCGCTAAAATAAGATTAAGATGTACTCAGCTGTTTGATCTCATTTTGTTTCCTTGGCCAGGGGAAGTGTTTTGTAGGGAAGCGTGCTCGTGTTCTTGCAGACTCTTGTGTAAGAGGAGTTTATTCAAGCTACCTTGATCCCTCTAGCTTTCATTCCTGTTTATTTTACCCTTGTCCTTTCCAGTCTGCTGTCACTCCCTATGTACACATTCACAGAAAAAATATATTTATGTCCTCCTTCATTTATTATTCCATGCAGAAGCTTGCACAGATCTGTTTAAGGCGCATGCACATGTGCAATACTAGTGATTCATCCATAAATTAATTTTCCTTATCAAGTATGTTGTTACACAGAACGTACTGTACTGCTTGAAAAGGTCAAGTCTACCAGCTGCACACTGTATCTGTCAAGTATTGAAATTCACTCAACCTTTTGAAAGGATTAGATATTAAATGATTTAACTATCTGTACACTTCAGGTAATTATATCAAAACTTCCAGGTTGGGGATTCTACCAAGACACATCTAGTCAGTGTTGTTCATATTTATTGCAGTGCAGGATGCTACCCAGCCTCAACTGTACTTTATGTGTACAGTGTTCTGCTTTTGTGTAATTTAAAAGCTTTTAGAGAAAGCCACCTCCTCGTCATAGTTTGCTGTTTGAATTGGGCTTCTTGCCATTGCCTGTGCCCTTCCAACTAAACCACAGGATATTCCTGGTATTTTCAAGACATCTGGAGGGCAGCTGTAGAGAGAAAGAATGTAACATAGTAAAAGAAGTCACATTGGGAGTGTTGGACACCAATGCCCACAGCACAGGTTTGATCTATAGATGTTATGCAGTCAACATCTGTCTAGTCTCTCTTTGTAAAAAAGAGTAAGGAATGAAGCCAATTGCTTCATATTCAGACATGTTAGCATGAAATGAATAGGAAATGGTAGAGACTGGTTGGAAGATGGCTGGAAAATGACCAGTTTTCTTACTTTTACTTGCCATAGCGATTCTTTACACCAATGTAAAATACCCAGTTATCCAGCTGGAGTTTGTGAACTCCATGTGCAGGGGATATTTGTTCAAGGACAGCATTCACATCTTTCTTCCATGATCGTAGTTTTAAAAGGTATTCCTTATTTCCTTAAAGCATGGTGTTCTTATCACACATATATGATTACTGTATGCATTTTATTATGTCATCTGTAAAATATGTAATGAAAATCCAGTGCAGTGGAACGTATAAACTTGACTGATCCTTGCAAGGTACCACGGTTTGGTCTAATCTATCATACCGGACCTGCCTTGAGCAGCAGGTTAGACTGGAGAACACCTGATATCCCCTCCAACCTGAATTATTCTCTGATGTTTTGGCAGTGGGTATCTTCTTATGATTAAAAAAAAATAAAATATGGGAAAAGGAAAAGAACAATAGATGTTTTACAATTTATTACTTGGGAGTAATTTATTATTTTGGGAGCCCATTAATTCTTCAAAATTGTACCACACTATGCCTATTTAGAGCTCCATTAGCGGATTGCAGGTTTTGATTTGTTAAAAGCTGCATGGTCAGGTTTCAAAAAAACCCTGAAGTCATATGGCATTGAGTGGGAAAGTGGAGGTAGTGTAGGTACAGGTATCTGTAGATGCTTTTAGGGAGTGTAACATTTTAAATTAAAGAATCAAATGAGTGATGTGACATCTTTGGGTGGCTTGTTTTCTCCAGCTACTGGTTGGAAGATAACTGCTGTAATGGACTACTAGCATAGTCTCTTTCTTTTTAACTTGAAAAGGTATTTAGAAAACAGACCGGAGAAAATTTACATTCTATCTTGACATAAGGCTAGATATTGACTTAGTGATGAATCATTGGTTGCATGGTTTGTAACCTATACTCTTTTTGCATACATATTATTTGGGAAGTGTTTGTTTATCAGATGTGTGTTGAATTGATCTGCTGGGAGCTCCACACAGCAGAGAGGAGACAGTCTAGAAGGTTCTTGGAGGTAGTCGACGACTGTTTCTTGACGCAACACGTGAGTGAGCCTACCAGGGGGGGGGCGGTCCTTGACCTGTTGTTTACCAATAAGGAAGGGTTAGTCAGTGACATTGTGGTTGGAGGAAATCTGGGATGCAGCGATCATGAGATCATAGAGTTCTCGATCGGCTATGTGCCAAGAAGGGGCAAAAATCAAACCTCCATGCTCGACTTTCGGAGGGCTGACTTTGGGCTGTTTAGGAACTTGATTGAGAGGGTACCATGGGAAAAAGCCCTTAATGGCAGAGGGGTCCAGGAGGGCTGGACATACTTTAAGAATGAGCTCATGAAGGCACAGGAGCAGGCGGTCCCAATGTGCCGAAAAGTGAGTCGGAGGGGCAGATGGCCAGTCTGGATGAGCAAAGAGCTCCTGAAGGAGCTGGGGGAGAAAAAGAGGATGTACAACCTTTGGAAAAAAGGGGAGGTGAGTCAGAGTCTGTTCAAGGAAGCTGTGAAGCGGTGCAGGAGGAAAACCAGAGAGGCGAAAGCCCAGACAGAGCTCAACCTAGCTGTCTCTGTCAAGGACAATAAGAAAAGTTTCTACAAGTACATTAACAGTAAAAAGAAAGGCGGTACCACCCTCCACTCCCTATTGGATACAGAGGGCAATATAGTAACCAAAGACGAGGAGAAAGCAGAAATACTTAATGCACACTTTGCCTCTGTTTTCAATAGCAAAACAAACTGTCCGCAGGACAACTGGACCAGCGGTGGCATGGAGGGGGCTGGGGTGCAGGATAACCCCCTTGTAATCCAAGAGGAGGTCGTCAGAGACTTGCTGAGTGGCTTGGACCCTCACAAGTCTATGGGACCGGATGGCATCCACCCGAGGGTCATGAAAGAACTAGCAGATGAACTCGCCAAGCCACTTTCCATAATTTACCAACAGTCCTGGCTTACTGGTGTTGTGCCACAAGACTGGAAATTGGCCAATGTGACACCCATCCACAAGAAGGGCAGGAAAGATGATCCTAACAACTACAGACCAGTCAGCCTGACCTCAGTCCCATGCAAGGTCATGGAACAGATGGTCTTGTGTGCCATCACACAGCACCTGCAGAACAACCATGACATTGGATCTAGTCAGCATGGATTTCGGAAAGGCAGGTCCTGCCTGACTAACTTGATCTCCTTTTATGATCCAGTGACTCGACTGGTTGATGACAAAAAGGCTGTGGATGTTGTGTACTTGGACCTTAGCAAAGCCTTTGACACGGTTTCACACAATAAGCTTCAGGAGAAACTTGTGAAACTTGGGCTGGAAAGGAGCACCTTATGCTGGGTTACAAACTGGTTAGAAGGGCGGGCTCAGAGGGTGGTGGTGAATGGTGCAACATCAGACTGGCGGCCAGTCACCAGTGGAGTCCCACAGGGGTCAGTGCTGGGCCCAGTACTGTTCAACATCTTTATCGATGACATGGACGAGGGAATTGAGTCCATCATCAGCAAGTTTGCGGATGATACTAAGCTGGGGGCAAATGTTGAACAGCCGGAGGGTAGGAAGGCCCTCCAGAGGGACCTTGACAGGCTGGAGAGGTGGGCAGGCTCCAACAATATGAGGTTTAACAAGACTAAGTGCCGGGTTCTTCACTTTGGCCACAACAACCCCATGCACCGCTATCGGCTGGGGGAGGAGTGGCTCGAGACTAGTGAAGTGGAGAGAGACTTGGGTGTACTGATTGATAGGAAACTCAACATGAGCCAGCAGTGTGCCCAGGTGGCTAAGAAGGCCAATGGCATCCTGGCCTGCATCAGGAACAGTGTGGTCAGTAGGTCCAGGGAGGTTGTCCTTCCCCTGTACACAGCGCTGGTCAGACCTCATCTTGAGTACTGTGTGCAGTTCTGGGCTCCCCAGTTTAAGAGGGATGTTGAGCTGCTTGAGAGGGTCCAGAGAAGGGCAACGAGGATGGTGAATGGACTGGAGGGTAGGCCCTATGAGGAGCGACTACAGGAACTGGGACTGTTCAGTTTGGAGAAGAGGAGGCTCAGAGGGGACCTCATTGCTGTTTACAACTACCTGCGGGGAGGTTGCAGCCAGATGGGTGTGGACCTCTTCTTCCAGGCTGACGACACCAGAACGAGAGGGCACGGCCTCAAGCTACGCCAGGGGAGGTTCAATCTTAACATTAGGAAGCGGTTTTTCACAGAGAGAGTAATCGCATATTGGAATGGGCTGCCCAGAGAGGTGGTGGAGTCACCATCCCTGGAGGTGTTTAAGAGAAGACTGGACGAGGAGCTTAGTGACATGGTCTAGCAGGGCGGTGTAGGGCTGGATGACGTTGGGCCCCTTCCGGCTCGGAGTGGCCTGCTAGACTGTGAGGGATCCAGTTTGGTGTTATGCTCTGCGATGTGCTCTCGGTCCCCTTACGGGTGTTAGATGGTGAGTTGGACTAGATGATCCTTGTGGGTCCCTTCCAACTCATAACATTCTGTGATTCTGTGATTCTGTGAATTCCTTCATTTCACTAGCAAGATTCATGTTGAATGCCAAACCTGAACACAACAAAGGCCCAACAGCCAATGAGTGGTATCTTTGATCAGTGGGCAGACCAGTACCCTCTAAATCTGACTGAGACTATGTGATAGTGTAGTCCTGCCATCCGGAAAGACCCCAGGTGTCATGTTGATCGTCTTGATGCTCTCTTTTAATTTTGGAAGCTTTTTCAGGCTGCATTGTGACTGGCTGGAGAGTGTACAGTGCTGTTTGCTGAGGATCTGTCTGATGATCTTTCTTTTTGTTAAAGCATGATATACCTTTGGCCATTGCAAGACAGCTGTGTGGCTGCCTTCTGCAGTATCTGTACCAAGTGGATCCTCCTCAAACCTTTAGGACATCTTTTCATTCCTCCAGACATCTTACAAGATGTGGAGATGTTAGCAAGAAGGTGAGGGTCCAGGCCTGATTTACAAACGTGCCTGTAGTTACACAGGAAGAAAGAAAGGAGAGATTTTCACCCTAAATTATCTAATTTTGTTTAATGAAGTAATTAACCAATGTTGCATTTTAAAGATGCGTATCATCAATGGGGTAGCTGCTGACTTTACAAGATGCACTTTTTCCTGACAGGTGCTTATTGAATAACCCCGGAGCTTTGAATTACTGTGACACTTCAACTTGTGTGTTACCAAAGCTTTCAAAATCTCCCACGATGAGCAGCTGACGTGTCTTTTATGAATACCCACCAACGGGATATAAAAATAATATCTCTATCAGAGGCATTTTTAGTCCAGCTAAATTTGATGTAATCTTTCCCCTTTGCCCGAAAGCAGCTGAGCTCAGCCCCCAAGGACCTGAGTGAATCTTAACTGCCTAAATTTCATGGGAGTAAATTGCATGACAGGATACATTTGTTGAAAGTTTGGAAATGAAAGGAGTAATTGCTCATAGAATTATTGTAGCTACTGTCGGATGTTGTGTGGGCAGAAGCTGTTTGAACTTCCCTGGGCAGCCGTCTCAGTACCGGTCATGCTGCTTCTGTCCTGAGTTTCTAATATGGTAAATTGCCACACAGTTACTTAGAGGCTGTATAACTTCTGCATGCCCAAGTTATAGGGTGATGCCAACAACTCCAAGTTTGCTGTTGAAAAAAACCCATTGTTTTAATGAGTTTTTAGACCATAATTCTACACTTATATGACAGGACATCATTGGTTATCAACTCTAGTAGGGACTGGTCTCTGCAACGTGGCTGCCAGTGACTTCAGCCCATAGTCTGACCTTGTAGCAAAACCTCCTGGTTAGAGCTTGGTAGTCTGGAACCAAAAATACTGATGTAAGACTCTGCTGCTTTTCAGGAGTAGTATTCTGTATGTTTTCCATAAAAGTCTGGCTTATTAGCAGAGAAGATTAAAGGCAAAACAAAGACTTAGGTAAGACATTTAGACAATTATTTTTAATATCTACCTAATATGTAGGGTCTGCATATGTTTGGCAGATTCTGGAGCTAGACACCTCTAGATATTCTCTAGATATTTCCGAGTACTTGCTGAGAAAGGTTCTTCTACTCAATCTTCCACAAATCTGGGCAATGAGAGGTCGCAGCAGATAATGAACCCAATTTTATACACACCTTTCATACATAAACAATCCCATGGAAAGTTTAACAAAAAAATTATTAGTCCTTTTGGGCACACAGTATGCCTTGAGGTTTCCTGGTTTTGGGTGAAACCTGTTAGGCCGTATAGCTGATACGGAATTTGGCTTGTGGAAGCAATTGAACATATGAAGTTCAAGCTCATTAGCTTCAACTTCCCACCTACCTCCTTATCTTGTATTTTATTATAATCTAATTTTTCAAGATCAGTTCTTTGACCAATTTTTTGAGTTCTATCTTTTACTGTCTGTAAGAGGGATATCAGTTCTAAAAAACTAATTGTTGTGTAAGTGCCCTGGTAATGTTCCGAAAAAATCTGTTTATGAAGTACTCATATTTTGAGAAAACTAGGAGGACCCCTCCTCCTGACAGCTCTTTGCTGTGGGAAGGGTTTGTGTCTGTTTCATCTTGGTTTGCATAATTTGCTGCTTTGTTTTGCCAACTTTATACTCAAAGTGCTCGCTTGTACAACATTTTTTTTTGAACCTTTTTAGGACATAAGGGCATCTAACTAGATACAGCAGAGTAATCAGAGGAGGGAACGTTATAAAATGGACTCAAGCATCAGCTTGTAACATTGTATGCTACTGAGCAAATCCTTGCATAGGCCTGTCTGTGTTGCACCATAGATGCTGGTGGCCAAATCCTGTGTTTTCCTTTGGCAGAAGTCCACATGGAGGCATTGGGGGTTTCGTTTGAGTAAGCAGTTACACAGGTTTGAACGAGTCGGTGCTTAATATGAGTTGACTTGCGGGGTAAATAGGAATGGAGACCTAAAAAAACCAGCCCTATTTTCTGTTTTTAAATTTGGAAGGTGTCAAGCACTGTTTGAGCTGGGAGACCCAGAGGTCAGAGCCCCTGTTTGTCATGAGCGTTGTTGCCTTGTCCCTGTTGGAACATCCTTGGTTTCCAATGTATTTTATTATAGATGGACTGTATATATCTTGCTTTTTCTTCTAACCGTGTCCAGATTGCAGACTGCTAAAGGTGAAACCTTCCTTTACATACAAAAAAAAAGTTAGAAAGTTCAGTGTTACCACTTCTGGTCCTGTGATGCACTTGGATCTAACCAGGGCAGGTCAGAAAGTGAATACAGTTAAGGAGAAGAGGTGTGGCAGCTTCTTTCTCAGGGTTCTTTCTCACAGTCTTCCCCTGTTTGTGAGCTTGCTTTGACTGCTGTGTTGACAACATCAAACCCAAGTCTTTTAAAATTGAAAGACCTGGGATGAAAATGAAACTTTTCTTTCATCATTACAACTGGGTTTTGTCTTACTAACTCAACCACAGCAACGTATAACCTTCTTCATCCTTTATTTTTTCCTCTTTTTAAATGATTCAATGTTTTGTGGTGTGCTACCCAGTTAATCAGACATGCAAGAGCAGCAGTCGTGAGGAAGCTAATCTGTTTTATCTGTCATGAATCACTTACCCTGTGTATTAGTAAGAACTACTGAAACTTGTGATGATGAACAAGTTAGCAGACCATATTGTTTGCAGCTGCTGAACATGGCACACTTGTCACTGCTATTTGAAGAAATCCGTAAGGTTTCTCTTGGAATAATGATTACTTCCAACATCTGGGTTTTGTTGTTGTGCCTGGCTGGAAACAAAATGGTTTAGAGGAAACTGACCTGCTTTACTGATGAAACTTCTTCCACATTTCGTGTAAATTTTTTGTCTCTCTTTTTGCTGGAATAGAATGAGGCTTCTTCAGTGAAATAGTTCGAGCTGGAATGGCAAACTTACTAAAACGTATGGGCAAAATCCCTAATACTACATTTTAGGAGTGGTTTATATCATTCTGACTTGTACTGAACATGGAGACAGAAAACCACCAAGTAGCTTATTGTATTTCTGACTTCTGATCTTAATGGCCTTCTGAACATCCAACTTAAAAGCAAAGTCTGTAAGTGGATGAGCTGGATTGGAATGTGTCAGGTAGTTTAACCACTATGACTCTGACTTTATGACGTAGATTTGTAAATTTGTAGGATAAAATTTGGACTTTTGCAATGTTAAAATTCCCAGTGAGTTCAGCAAATTCAAGGCACATTTTGCAAGTCAAATTAACTTTCTAGTCTTCTAGACCTACTGGATGCTAATTACGTATTTCTGTAGTTACTAGCTTTGCTGCAGTGGTCTTCAGTGTTCTGTCCATGGTGGTTACTAGTACAGAAATTTGGTATAATCTCTGAAAATCTTTGACACTTATAATTTTAATGTAGTATATAGTACCTCTCCTGGATGTTTGAAGGTCACATATATTTTTCGAGTCAGCATTTCGAACATAAGAATATCTAACATAGGAATATTTCTTTTGCATTCCTTCTTTTCATTTATTTTCCATGTTTTCTTATTTAGTTATTTTCTGTTTCTTTTTAAAGATCCAAGTACAAATCCAGCCTATTCAGAAGAAAGATTGGCTCATGAAGCTTTGCAATTAGAAAAGCGTTTGAGCTTGCTGTCCCATACAAGCCGCCAGGGCAGTGGAGGTAAGAAGTGCCTTTAATTAAATAAAAATAAATGGTGTTCCTTCATTCCCAGGATTTAAAAGTGAGCATATGTTATAAGATGTGGAGCTTACAAGAAAAATAGAGAAATGGCTAGGACATTTGAATCCTGTAAAAGTGCCCTTCTTGCAAGTGTCAGTGAGGGAAAAAAAATTCTTGCAACTTATGCATAAATGAATTTTAAAAGATCTTTTTGTATATAGATGTGTAAACATTTTTATAACAGTAGTATTCTCATATTTATTTGTACAGAGATATATGATTATATTTTGGTACAGCAATCCAATTAGGTATGGAAGTAAAAGATGTTTGAAAAGGGTAGAACTCAGTGCATAAACTTAAAAAATTTAGCCTCAAATGGATTATGTTCCACAGTGTTGGTAGTGCTAGGGCAAGGTAAAATACTATTGAATTTTATTTTCCTGTGGGAATATGAATTATTGCAGGAGTTCTGGCTTTCTGGCAGCAGTTCTACTTACAGAAAGCAGATGGAATCTCAGGGTCCTTCCTGTTTGTACATACTTGCCATGCTTCACTTGTGTTTTAAACATAGATTAATGTGTGTTTTTCCTTCCTAGGAGATGATAGGAGTATTTCAAGCTCATCTTCAGACACCAGCCACTCGGACGTTAGTGTTGGGAGCAGATTGACAGTTTGGCCTGAGCAGTCCTCGGCCAGCACCTCTCAAGAGAGCCACGGACTTGCAGCTGCAAAGGGCATTCATCTTGGGGAAGAAAAGACCCTTCCAGAAGGGGCTCGTGGCACCACTAAACCACCCCCGAAGCCCCTCCGATCCAGACAGCTGCAGGAAATAGGTCGTCAGAGTTCTTCCGACAGTGGAATAGCTACTGGTAGTCACTCTTCTTACTCTGGAAGCTTCTCTTCCTATGCTGGGAGCTTGGACATTTGCCATGGTGATGAGTTTGGATCATTGCTAAGCTTGCCATTGAACTTCCCTTCGGATCAGAGTTTATGTACTTGTCCTCACAGCGAGTCCCAGAGAGGTGTGGGATCAGAGTATCAGGTTCCCAGCTCTCTCCGACATATTTACGACATACCCAGGAGTGTGTTACAGGCAGCTTCTAAAGATGTGCAGCCAAAGAGTGCAGATTCCACGCTACCCAAGGACCAGGCCCTGTCACCTCAAGGTGCTAGTGACCCAAAACTGCGGCTACCACACTTGGAAGCACGGAGGGTACCTGAGCACAGCCAGGACAGAGGGAGGCCTTCATCTTTACTTGCAGAAAGCAGCAGAGACTCAAGTGATGAGACATATGTGGATTTTGTTTCAAGGTGGTCAGACACAAAACCACAAGGACAGGTGTCAGACTCCAAAAGTAGTGAGTTGTCACCACCTAGTGGGGCCTCAGCTGACCCCTGTGACACATGTAGCCCCCACCTTGGGATGACAAGAGCTCTTTTTTCATCTTGTCCAATCTGTGGTGGACTAAAGGTAAATACCTAAGACTGAGCAGATGCTAACAAACCTTAGTTAATATAGCATGATTAATTTGAAATTATGTAAGTTGTAGGTTATAAGTAACATTGTTTCCTTTATAATTTGAACAGCTAATTTTTTTGTGTTGTTCATGCTCAAATGGAGAGGCTTAGCACACGGTTTCCAAAAAATCTGTGCCTGTTCGAGGAAACACTGAACAGTGTAGGCCACCAATCATTATTTTTAAATTGGCCAATTTTGGCTGTGGTTATGTGTGAGGGAAAGAGAGAAGTTTTGCAGGAACTGAATTTGTCAAGCAAGCATGAAGGACATTGATCTATCTTATTGCTGATATTTACAAAGAAGAAAGAAGGGAGGTCAAATAGTATGTGGTTCTCTTAAGGTGACCAGAGTGCATACTTTTATTTTATGGATGTTTTCCTTTATCACTGTTGTTTCAGCATGCCTTGAGCAAGAAGCCAGATTAGCCAAATTTCTTGCTGGGGAGATACAAGATAGTCAAATCAACATGGCAATCCATAGCAGATCAACTAATCCAGTATTGTAACTGGCCAATGACAGATACTTTAGAGGAGGTACACAACAACTCATTAGCAGTCTGCTACCTGGGCAGTTTATTTGCAGGAACAATTATTTTTGATTGCTAGTCACATAAAGACTTAAAACCTAAACTGTGGAGAGTCATATACCTTTCTAACAACATTTGCCAGTATCTGTTACTATGACTTTGATATCCTTAGAAATTCTTTTTGAGCCCTATAACATACTTATCTTTCAATGGCAGTAAGTGTTTTACGTTAATTACACGTGGCATGAAGGAAATGTATCTGTTTTTATCCAAGCTGCAGAAGACTTTTTTTGTGCATGTGTTTGCTAAACTAGAAGAGGGTAAAGCTGCTTGTATTAGCAAGCTGTTGAAAGGCTCTGAAGGTTAGAGGGAGTGCTGAAATTAGTGAATGTGTGAAGCAAGGATTCATCAGGAGAGACTTCTGCTTGAGAAATTAAAAACTGCCATTGAAGAGTGTGCATTTAATTAAGCATGTGAGATTACATCAATCCCTGCTATGAGAAGGGTTTGAATGTGTAGTAGGCGATGAAAGAAAAATTAAAAGGTTATACATTTGAGAGATTATTTGCTTTTCATGAGGTGTTTCGTGCATTTGCATTGCTGATTGCCTTCACACTTCTGCGAATCTGAAAGCGCTGTCTGCCTGAGGCACCTGTACAGCCACTGTCACAGCGCCTTGGACCTTTGTCGTGTACTCGAAGCATGTGGGAGGTAGGGAGACACTTGTGACAGGTTTGATAAGGTTGTGTCTACACTGATCAGTAGGACCAGCGATCCTCCAAGACCATGCTTGCCAGCCATGTGCACCAAGGCCCTCACTAGCCCTCTAGACCAGTTCTGAGAGCTTGGTTGGATGCAAGGAGCTGAGATTCAGCCTCCCACTTTCTGCAGGGGCAACAGGGTGCCCAGCTGTGTGTCTGCTCTTGGCTTCCTGTGTCTACTGCCTGTAGTTAGAGAGAATTTGGGAAAAGTGCCCAAGGCTGATTTCTAGAAGGGCTCTGGGTTGGGATCAGAAAGCTCAAAAGTGGCTTTGTTATGGGCAGCAAGCAAAGGATTAGTTAAGGTAGTTACCTCACATGGTCTAAATGTTTCTGGGTGATCCTAACTGTTGTTTTAGACATGAATTTATCAAATCTTACCCTATATATCTGTGGAAGGCAGAAAGCTGAAAGTGAGTGTTTCTTTGTATACCTTCAAAACTGCTAAAAACTAAATTATGTCCCTACGTCTTTCACTGCCTGTTGACCCCAGTGACAGATACCCACATCTTTTGTTGCAGGTCCAATGTCAGGTTTTAAGGTATTTCTAGCTGCCCTAATAATACAATTTGACAAGAACTTCAGGTATTTTTAACAAATATTTAATATTTAAATTTAATATTTGAACAAATTTAGTGATAAACATTGCTGCAACACTCTTACTAAGTTTTGTTTTAGCATGAGATCTAAAAAAAGCATCTGCTTTTTAATTTTTTTTTAAATACTCTTTTGTAAGCAGTCAGGAAGTCTCATTAAATGGAATGGTTAATGGGTTTGGTTTTACTTTTGAAAGAAAAAATAACCTTTCGATACATTCTCCTGAACTGTCAAGATTAATTATTTGAGCAGTATTTAATGCACACCGCCTTTGGCATTTCTCCTGATGAATACAGTGAAAGCACAAATCCATATGCTGTAACTAAAAAATAATTCTTATTCCTCGTGCCCTGAACAGGATATATTTAAGATGCAGTTAAGGCCAGGAGGAGTTGATTTATGGATTAATGACGACACCAGGTTTTCACATTTATTCAAATTCGTGTTCTAAAGGCTTTAGTGTGCCAGTGTTTGGAGTTCCTTTGCAATTTCAAGTTAAGCTGTTAATTAAATCCTGTTAATGGTTTTTAAATGCCTACAATTTAAAGTCAGTAAGTGACCTGGGTAGAGGAAAGTCTACAGCAGTAATTCATAAGTATTTTTTTTCCTGCCCTCTATGTAAACTTTGGGAAATGGAGGCTAGGTTTGGGCATGTTGTGAGTGCATGTTGGAGTTCAGAATGTGAATAGTTGGAGACAGATTGCAGGATGAAGACATGCATATGTGGAGGGCATGGTGGTGTTCATGATTGGGACTGACTTATTAAGAACCATCTGCTCCACTAATGACAAGGATGATGATGAACACAGGGAGAACATACCCTGGGAAAGTGCCAAGGATCAAATAGAAAATAGGGCCAGGAAGTCTTTCTGTTTCACTCTGCGTGAAGCATAGAACCAGCATGAAGAGCATCACTAAATATTACTCCTATTATTTCTGTATTGTATTTCCTATTATATATTGGAGATTAATCAGCAAGCATGCAGGGTGTTTTGCTTTCCGTTGTATGTAATTGTAGTGTGCTCAAGATGTCCTTTAGAAACTTCACTACGTGTGCCTTTGCTATGTAATTTTACCTAGTTGATTTCAGTGCTATAGACGATTGCAGAGATGAATTCATTGTGTATTGTAAGTAAAATTTAAGCTCAGAATGTTGGATTGTTATGGGATTTCTGAGTAAGGTGTAGAGATTTATTATTAGGCTTATTACATATTCAACTACTTAACTAATACTAATTTGATGACAAAATTTCATTGTATGCTTGTTGCTCTGTAACTTCATTTGATGCTATAGTTTGAGAAACGATGTCAACATTTTTTACAGGGTGTCTCTTTTTTTACACCACTACTGTTTGTAAATTTTCTTAGAAGTCTGAAAAATAAAATTATTTTCCAACTGGTTTTGTCCTTTTCCATCTGACCAGTACCGGCTTCAGGTTTACTTTGCTTTTTATCCTCTGACCTTCATCTTCTTGCAAGTTAAATTAATATTGAATGGTTATGGCTGTCTCTTCATGTTACTTAGTGGAATGTTCAAATCACTGCTGACAGCTGGAAATATGCCTATTCGTAGGAATTACATTTGTGTATGTCTAGCTCATGCTAAACTCATATTTGTGTCAGTGGGAGTTCTTATTTATGTAGAAATACAGTCTTGATTACTGCTTTGGTAGTTAACTTGCCATGATAGAGGGGAAAAGAGCTTGACAGTTTATGTATGGCTGTTGTCAGCAATCTGTATTGGTATTCAGGGACCTACTTTGGATGATCATGTTAAAATACCAAAACCTCCTTGGAGGCAATGGTCTCAGATTAGGAGGTGGTCCACCCAAATCCTCTTCGAGGTACTTGTGTAGTTCCTGCTACCGCAGTAACTGTATGCCTCAAACTTACAGCGTATCTGTAGTAACTGGAAATACGGAAATGTTGTGGTCACGATGGACAAGAGTTAAGGGTTTTGTTGCCTGGCAGGATCCACGGTGCTAAGGGGCTAAGAACCTTTCCATGTGCAATATAGGGAGAACTGATACCTGCCTTGGGGGATGTGGATCTCAGTTTAAGTGGGGAGTTGCTTTGTTTAGGTGATGGGATACTTAACTCTTTGAGTCTGTCCTGTAGAAACAGCTTTGTTTTGCGTACAACTTCAAAGGAAGGCATGTGCATGTCTGTACTGTGATCCTTGAGCAGGCTCTTTATTAGTGTATTTAATCAGCAGCACCATGTACCCCTTTCAGAGCTTGTTAATCATCTGCAGCCTTGGGTGAGTGCAGAGTCTCTGTGGAGATCTAGAACAGTTCTAAATATCTGTGTGTCGTTTGTGCATTGTAGACCTGGGGGAGACTAAGCCTGGAAAGAAGCAAGGCTGATGTGTCCTCAAGGAGAGAAGGGGCTTGAACTCTAAGTAACATCCTTAGATCACTGAAGTCTCTTCTACAGTCCTGCCTGGACTGTTTTTTACCAGGGTCATAAGCATCCTGTAACTTGGCTGAGAATATGGCCTTGGTCTTCCAAACCCTTTAGCCCTGGAGTCAGCTGGTGTGTTTCCTTTCGTTGTAGTAGCTGCTTTTGAAAGTGGTGAACGGGAAGACCTATAAGGTGTTACCTTGTGTAGGGAGATGTGAGAAATAGCAGCTTCATGACAACATGACCACATATGGTTTTGGGTTTTTGGGGTTTTTTGTTTGTTTGTTTTTAATCCAGTACTTTTCTAATGTAGCTTTAAAGCAGATATGAAAAAAAATCACTATGTATTGATATCTGCAACTTTAATGTAGCTATTTTTTTTCTGTTTGGAGTCATTACCTCCTTTCCCACGAGACTCAACAACTTATGTGTTTATCTTGTAGTGTGTTTATTGCCATGCTTTCTCTGCAAGTGTAAGAACATGATTATTTGTAATTGCACACTTTTTACATCTCTTTTCAAAGATTATTTTCTTTACAGTATTGATGTGTGATGCTGTAAGATTTTATGTGTCCTCCCACCTTAAAAAAGCTATAGGCAGTCTAAATTCTTAGCTGAGAAGGATGCATTTGTCATCTTCTCCAGCATTGCTGCTACCTGTATTTCTGCTCTAATCTCAGAGCTCTGGGCAGATGAGCAACACACATACTCTCAAAACTATAGCAGGAACAATTTTCACCTCAGAGGAATTTGGAAGTCAGTCGTCAGCATTGACCTGAGTGATGATTTGTTTCTGAAGCTCTTGTATACATTGATGACCTGTGATACTGAGTCTTACTGGATTTTGACATGAATTAGAAAATTTGCTTTTGTGCTCTCTTTTTTTAAAAGATTTAATTCCACTTGTCCTGACTGTGATATATTAACGTGCAGTGAGGTGCATCTTCCATCACGTGTCACCAGTAAATGAGGTGAATGCACTGGACAGTGGTTTAGCAATCTAGCTTTTTACTTACATTATAGTTATTGTAAAAGGCTCTGGAATTTTTACAATAGCGCTATTTTTCAGACTCTTCACAGAGTAAAAAGCATCATAACCCCCACCAATTTTCCCACAACATCTTTCTGAAACAGAAGAAATGTATCATCATTGCTGCTCTTGGCAATGAAATGCAGTAATTTCTGGAGCTGGTTATGCTGAGGAAAGCATAACTGTGCAAATCAAAGATTGGAGCAAAAGGATCTTCTCCAGTTAAAACTGACAGAGGAAACGGGCATAAAACATGTGGGTGCAATATCAGGCTTAGAGCTAGATTTATTATGTAAGTATTTCTGTAGTTTTGGCCATGACCACAAGTCTGTCATAAAGTAGACTCCCATCCTCTTCCAAAGGTGCTGTCAGGTCTCCTTATGCACTGTGTTGTGATATTGCTTGTCATCGGCTTACAGGGAAGGAAGATTTTTTTTCCCTCCCCCCTCAGTCTACCACTGTTATTTTGTAGAATATTCTAATGCTTCTTGGCAACAGGCTTGACTTCCAAGTAATCAAGAAGAGACCTAGCTTCCTTTTATATTGTTGTTGCTGGTAAGGGCTCATAAGTGGCCTCTCTCTTCCAAAGTTTTGCATGGAGGAGATCACTTTTAATGAGTAAGACTCTGGGTTTGAGATGTCACAGTAAAGCACGAGACACTCCAACCCTGCCAGAACTGTGCAGATCTGCTTTTGGCCCTGTAGGAAGCTGTTTTATTTAACATCTAAAAAATGATTATCAAGGTTCTCTCCATCTGTAATGAAAGAATCCTCACAACATTTGTGCAAAGAAAAAAGGTTCTGATATAAATGCAGAATAAGAATGGCACTTCTTGGGATTGGACACTATGGGGGACGGAAAGCCTGTGGCCTTTAATGGGAAAAGAAGTGTCTGCCACAGAAGCCCTGGTAAGTGAAAAGATAATACATAATGTTAAGAGAAGAAAGCATCTTTCCTATGTGAAGAAATGTAGACAATGTAGCTCAGCAGAATTCATTCTTTGTACCAAACTGAAGTGTTGCTGAGTTGCTTTTCTGTCAGAGAGCCATGGAGGTACTAATGAACCATGGTATCGACCTTCTATACCCATCAGAATGAACAAATGGGAAAATTTACTTCCTCCCCTAAATACAATCAAGCTGGATAATAGCTTTTATTATTACTAATACTGATGGCTACTTCTTCCTCTGTTGGGAGCACTAACTTTTCTGAAGAGAGAAATACTTTGAAGGAAAATGCTTTATCTGACAGTAAAAGCTGGAAAAATTACTTTCTTTGAAGTATAGAAAAGTGGAGTTTTTGTTTTTGATCCACTTGTAAAGGAGGATCTTCAGATTGCTCGGAATGTGACCAAAATGGGAAAATAGGAGGCTTTTTTTTTTCCCCTCTGAATAGAAATCCATTTCTTTCAGGAAACATTCAACAGAATGCTACAAATTGTTAGCAGACAGTTTCTGTCTTCATTTGCTAAAAAGGAGAACACAAAAAGACATAAGGAAAGGTAAAGGGGCTTGAAGATAGGCCCTCTGAGGAGAGGCTGAAGGAGCTGGGTCTGTTTAGCCTAGAAAAGAGGACGCTCAGGGGTGACCTTATCGCTGTCTATAACTATCTAAAAAGAGGTTGTAGCCAGGCGGGGGTCGGTCTTTCCTCCCCGGCCACTGGAGACAGGACAAGAGGTCTTAAGCTTCAACAGGGGAAGTTCAGACTCGATATTAGGAAAAGGTTTTTTACTGAAAGAGTGATCTGGATTTGGAATGGGTTGCCCACAGAAGTTGAGTTGCCAACCCTGGATGTGTTCAAGGGGAGGCTGGATGAGGTGTTGAGCGATATGATCTAGATGGAGATGCCAGGTTAGTTGGACTACAGGTTGCACTAGATGATCTTTGAGGTCCTTTCCAGCCTTATCTACACTGTGAATACTGTGAAAGCATAGATTACATGGAGGTGAACTCGAGAAGCAAATAACTCCAATGACAGCCCTGAATTAAGATTCCCAAACTTGAGTTCCACCTAATTCATCTTCTGCAAGATCATAAACAAAGGTACTTACAACCCCACCCCCCCCAATTCCTTGACTTGCATTTCTGCAAAATGTTTATAGTGTCTGCTAATATTCTATTTTTGAGATTGTGGATTAAAGAAGGCTAAGCAGAAAATATTTTGTTTTGATTAACAGTCACTGATATCAAAGTAATTGCTTGGCTCAGAAGGAATTGGTGAGTGTCCGTAGGATAGCAATCATTTGGATGGGATGACTGGAGGGCTGACAGCAGCTCACTGTGAGTAGATGAGAGGACTGAAAATAGAAGCTCAGTAGGGATGTGATCTTTCCAACCAGCTTTTTTTGACAGAGCTGCTTAAAACGGGAAGCATGCAAATTAGAAGGATGAAATGTGTTCCAACACAATTATACAAACTGTGCTTAAACTTGTCCACAACTCATGACAAGACATATGAGTGGAATTAGTTTTGGTAATTCAAGGTTCCCAATATACTTATTATTTCAAGATATCTATGGAAATACTTTCACTGATAATATCCTATATGGACTTTTAATCAGGTTAGATCCAAAGATATCAGTGGTGTAGAGGTTGTGATGTAGGAAAATCCTGTTTCTCATAAAACTCTGCAACCCTATATCACGTTGTATTACTTTGCTCATAATGAGCAAATATTTTTTTCTAATATTATGTTAGTAAACTTTAATAATATGGCAACAGCATGTTTGTATAGGTAATGCAATTTTGGCATTTGTTAGCATGAAAATATGTGGCAACAAATATAATGAATAGAAAATTGTTTATTGCCTGCTGCGCTGAACCTGCTCAATGGTTTCATTACACTGAAACCAATTTGAGGAATGAATCACTGAAGGATATTTTTATGTTCAGAACTGAATGAATACTTCCCATAGGTAAAGGAGTTAGTAAATGTGCATAAGCCATTCTGATATAGAAATGCCTACAGGACGGACTGTTTTAAAGTTTCCTTGTGATTTTGTGTGTTGTTTTACTGTGCATAGTTTTGAATGCTTCTGTTGAGATGAAAATCAACCTGTCAGCAGCTGCTCCACAGTTTTTGTTTTTAGATGATGGCAAGTCTATCACCAATTTTTATAACTTCAGCAAATGCATAGTTGAAAGGCATTTTCTATTTAATGAAAGACCATAGTGGCACTGAATATGATATTTTAAGAGAAATCTTTTGTGTGTGAAGTTGAGATTGAAGAATGGTGCCTTTCAAGAACTGCAGAGTTACCGGGAAGAAGTTATTCACATAGAAGCCCTCATACTCAGAGAATTCAAAAAGTCTATGACTGAGGGCATAGCAGTTGAAAATCAGTTCTTTCTAAGAATGAGAACAGCCTGAGGGATGAACAAACCGTTACCATTTAGGAAAAAGCAAGATATCAGAACATAATGTCTGAACTTCAAGCCAAGTTGTAGCAACAGAGAGACAAAATACCCCATGATTGTATTAAGTTTCCTTCTTGTATTGTTTTCTAAAATCCTGTTTAAGAAGCATATTGCATCAAATCTATTTCTGCATTTTTTTGATGCAGTGACTTTTTAAAAGTTCCTTTGTTAAGTCAAAAGCCATTTTGCCTGAATAGAGGTCAGTTAAAACTCTGAGCCATTCCCTGATAAGAGATGTGAGAAGAGAGAACCACAGGGAACTTCTGGAGTAGTATTTTAGCCAACCATTTGCCCCATCTTTAGTAGGTACTTACTGTTGGGTTCACTTGGTGCTGGATAAACTCAGGTTTGAAATGCAGGAAGACTTGGTACAAGGTAACACAATAAAATCTCAAAGTTACTGCAAATGGCCAACTGAGAAAATCAGTGTAAAAAAAGCACTTTATCCCACTCTTTACCAGTTGCTCACAAGCTTTTCTGTTCTGTTCCTAAATGACAGTGCGGAGAGAAGGACTTCCTTGCATTCTGTCCATCCTTGCCACTGTAATATTTTATCCTGAAAAGCTGACTTGCAATTCAACCCAAAAGTGTAGAACAGATGTGTGTGAGAACATATTTTGTGGAGCTACTGTTCTTTTACATCCCCTCTGGTTCAGCTCCAGGAGAGTTTGATGATTCAATATGCCTGTAACGACATAAAATGTGTGTGCTTGGAAAAGTTACACTGAGCTCTCTTGGGTGGGATAAGGATGTTAAGATAGAAAAAACTGACTGTGATGTGTAGGATAAATGAAAGCCAGAATGGGGTGAGTGAATTCCAGTCTCCATATGGCTACTGGGCTGCAGTAAAGTGCTTTTACTGCTTGTAAGCTCTGCTTGTATGTCTGTCTTTGTTATGTTTTAGGTATTTCCATGTTCCTTTTCCTAGAGTAGGTGCAAGAAAGCAGATCTTGAGACTGTCGCTGAAGTATTTCAATCCCCCCGAAAGTCCAAAGGGTAGATGGAAAAGGGGCTTTAAAGCTGACTTTGTGCTCCTAAGTCTTGTCACATGAGGGCATCGGGCTATTAACGGGATAAAGTGCAGCAGCCAGCTGTCAATCAACTGAAATGACTGTTTCAACAGCTGGGAATCAGTGGGACATGAACTCTGGCTGTGTTCCCTCTCCCCTAGCCACATCCTCTGCAGTAGTCTGGATTCTGTGGAATCCTTTGCTAATTCAATGCTGATTGGAAGCAATTTTGAATGTACAAGAAATTCGAGCCTGGAAAATATTAAGGAAATATAAGCCTTTTCCAGATCTGGCTTATTACAAGGACAGAGAAGTGCTAAGTGGGCTATATCAGGGCTAGTAACTGAATACTTGAGTCCCCTGTAGCACGAGGAAGACTTCTCCTGATGAAGTTTGCCAATTCATCTCATTCCTCAAGTTAAGCAGAACACACGCGCTATGGAGATAACTACTATAGAAAGCTTTGGAAAAAGACTACAGAATTAATTGTACCTAATAATTTATAGCAGTGCTCTCTGATATAGAAGAAGCCTGTGAGCAGCCCCCATGCATAGTTAAGTATCTGTATCTTTTGAAGCTGTGCAGCTTAATTATAGTTTCAGTACTTTTGACAAACCATAATTTCAGTGATGGGCTGGGGACAAAGAAAAACACTTGTCTTAATTTTACTATTTTGAGCTCTCTCCCTTATTTGTCCTTCTAGTTCCATTTTTTTTCTACCCATGATCACTGATTATCTTGCTAATAATATTTTTCTGGAAAAAGTTGACTAACCATAGCTCTAAATGTGAGGTTGAAAAAGAAGGAAGATGAATGTGAAGCTCATATTGCAAGGCTTTCATTTTAATTCTTCATAGGCCCATAATTAAGCCCACTCCAGTTCTCTCTCTGTGGAACAGGACGCACAGGTTATAACAGGGATTCTTTTCTTTGTATCTTTATGTGGAATGGGCTGGAAGGAAGGAATCAAGTAACTAGTCTAATGTAAATTGGCATAGCTCCATCAGCTACAAAACAGGCACAAGTGTATTTTTAGTGCAAGCAGAAGCTCACATTGTGGAACAAAGCTCTTTAGGCAAAGTAGAATTAAAAAAAGACTTTTCTTAGGGTGGTCTGCAGGTCAATGTTTCGAAATGCTAGTTACAGCTTAACATAAACTTTCTTCATATCTAAGAACTCTTAGAGGTAGGTTTAGTTTGTGTCTAACATCTGAGATTTCACTTTGCCAGCTTTAGAGATATTTTCACTTGAGCCCTTATCTTTCTACTATCACTTCAACTGTAGAGTAGAAGTTGAACTCTTTATCTGCAAAAAAAGAGTCACTTTTCTTCATGTAAAGGGGATACTTTATGCAGTTTTGTATTGGTGGAATTAATTTTCTGTGAACTGTGAACTCTTTTACAAAGAGTTGTGATAAATTAGGGTACTTCCCAGTACAGTAGTGTAAGAGCTATCTTGTCTTTTAAAAGTTTAGAATGTCTCTTATGCATGTTGTTAAAGTTCATTCTCCTTCCTCATCAGAGAAGGAATGTGTCAGTGTCAAGAAATGAGTGGATTATTGGACCTTTTGTCTTGCACGTCTCTGCTGGTGTAAATTTTCCATAAATTGTTCCTTTGCTAAGCAAGAGAGCAGGGCCATCTGAATCCCTTTGCTC